>OZ038482.1:67303438-67440938 GCA_964036315.1 Acanthosepion esculentum
TTCAGTAAGAGCAGTGCTTACAGTCGTTCGCCTGGTCGGTGAGACATTAAAGCTGACAGCATGTTAGGCAAGTGGAATACTTCGCCTTTTCCTATGCAATCGAGATACTTCCTATTTGCCCAACCAGCCGCTGACCCATATTTGTTCATAAAACACACTTAACTTGATACTCTTCAACAAGAATGCGAACACGCCTATCAACAGACAGAAAGAAAGCGGTAAGGAGAAATAACGGCTAGTTGGTTTCAAGTTTTCTAAACATACCAATGATCGGCTGTCAGTTTTTTTCTGTATTTTGCTGTTGTACTATTTCAAATACTCCTCCACCCGCAAAGTTATATCTACTTAATGCCACGCTAGTAACTCCATTAGTCATCTTAGTGGCCTTTGGTTTAATAACAGCTTCAAGCTAACTTGTTAAGGAAGTCGGCGCACAACTTTCAGGAAAATGCTTTGTTAATTATCAAAGACAGACAGCGACAAGTGTGTATGTTAAAGGGTTTTTCAACTTTTAACTTCACCTAGACAGGGATGTACGTATATAAACAGTGCGTTTTTCATTTCACAATAATGACGCATCATTCTTAGGTGATTCGAGCACAAATGCAATCCACAGGAATATGGCGAATAAAAATCATGTCCCAATAGTCGTAACCATTTCCTTTGTTTTTATTGCTTCTTCTGTGACTGAAAAATATTACTATATTGTCAATATCTTGATTTAAGTGCTAATTATGGCTGAATTTATGTTATTAGTTATATTCATTTGCAATTAATTAAAATAAAAAAAAGATTCTCACTTGGCAAGCTTTGATGGGAAAAGGAGACAGTAATTATCTACAGTATTTAATCATTTTTTTAATGATATTACTTGAATATTTACATTAATCTCCTTTCAACTTTGATTTTATGATTCAAAAAACAAATGTTTCACTTTTTCATTCCGATGCACTTCAGAGAAATACTCAAGGGTATCTTTATCTTGTATGATTCTCGGTAGATTTTTTTCGAACGCAGTTTAATCTTAACGAAGAGGAAAACTCATAGGGAATGACTGTCACGTTTTTGGAAGTCAGGAACTTTCGAATAATAAGTGATGTGTGGGCAGTGATGTTGTAGTCGTAGTGAAAAACCCAATTATTTTTCCATGAGTCTGATTGTGACGACTTTTCCACATTCTTCTTTTATGTGGCCTTTCAGGACGTGGGCCACCATGGCTCTTCACAAATCCATGTCTTTTGCTGCTTATCAAACTTCTTTTTTTCTATCCGTCCACGGAAACTCGTTAAGTGAGTTAATTGCTGTTTCCTCTTGCTTCTTTTGCTTTCATTCTCTCTTGTTACTGTTAGTGCTGTTCTCATGATGTGTCACACAAATTTCAGTTGGCTCATTCTCATTGTAAATATCAATTTCCTTATAGTTCCTATTTTCCTTAAAACTTCCTCGTTGTTCAGTCCATGGTATTCTCAGCATTCGTCGGTACAGCATCCGTGTTTCATATCTGTTCTCTATCTGACAGGAAATTGTTCAGCTACAATATACTAAATTAATATTACATCGCAGTTAAGCATTTGTTTCTAATAACTTTTCCCTCTCTATTAATGCATTGTTTATTTTCAGGAAGGCATCTTTTCCTGTTCCCATGAGCCTTCAGATGTTTGTCTCATATTTTCCGTCATCTATTACTACATTAACCAGATAATTCAGTTTCTGCATCTGCTTCATTTTGATGTCCTCCGTATATAACCAACACATTGGCTTGCATCTTTTGCTGACAATCATGCGTTCTTACATTTAATAATCCTTTCACCCTGCTTTCTTTTTCTGACTTCAGTTCCCATTCCGTGTCTGCTATCAACACTGTGCCATCAGCCTATCTTATGTTGTTAAGATTATGTCTGCCATTCCTGGAAGGTACTTCTAGTTCTTTTACGATCGCCTCTCATTACAAATTAATCCAGTTAGAAAATCTACCCTTGTCTTATTCCTCTTCCTATTCACATAACTCCTTTATGTGCATGAAGACTGATTGTCTCCAAAGAGGTTAAGGGTTACTCAAATAACATTCCGTGTATATAAAAATGTTCTCGTAATTCAAGTAACTTTTTGTGTCATGCGCCATCAGCGTAATCAATAAAACATAGATATAGGTCTTTCTGCATTTGCATTATTCGCTCTGATAGCATTCGGATCATAAAAATAATTTTTCTTTTCTCATCTCTTAAACAAAGCCAAGCTGTCGTTGTCCTATTTCTGGTCTAATTCTGTTACGAGCTCTATTCACTAAATATAAGTTTATTTATATGGATAAAATGCTAGAACAAATGAATTCCTTGTGTGCAATGTCTCAGAAGTTAACTAACAGATAAACAATGATTTGAAGCTGCTTATTTGACAACTGACAACAAATTCTGTTTTAACTATAATAACTGTTACTTGTTAAACCTACGACTTCACACTGGTTAAGATCACTGGGATGCTGTTGTTGTTGGGGGTTACCTTTGCTTTGATATTAATATTCCCAGCAGACAATAACACAAAATGATTTATGGTCATCGTTCAGGTGTGAAGTTTGTAACAATGCATCTGTTCAAAATGATCAACTATTTAGCTAACTCTCTAATACAATACATATATATCGACAAATACTGGGTTTATTTGTATAGAGTTATATTATAGAAATGGCAGCTCAGAATATTTGAATTATCAAAATAAAAGAAAGGGAAGAATCTCATCGAATTATTAAGAAAAAAGTGAATAAATTATTTTGAAAGCAATTGAGAATGACAATAAGAGAGAGAAGAGTCTACGTGACTTCTCTCAGGAAATGATAAAATGTATTACATTGCAACTATTAATATCTGTGAATTCATTGAAAACTGCACATTCTAAATGCGTAAACTATGAAACAATATTTATTTTCAGTGATAGAATGTATTGTATCTAAACGCAGGAAGCGTTTATATAAATAGGTTTCCCTATGCGTGTGTGTGCTTTTTACAGTTTTTACATATACATTAAGTAAGAAGGCGCATTAATAAAAACATTTATTATATTAATTTCTAGCATTATCATAAATTCTACCAATCTATTTCGATAATAATTGTTGAAAATGACATATCACGTCTGTACACAACGTCAATCTGTTTTAGACATTTTATTTCTCTTCTCGATGACTTCTTACTGAAATTTAACAAATGTAATTCTCATAGTGGATTTATGTGCGTTGAAGTTGCAAGTGTTCTCGTAATAGTGACAACTTCGTCTCTAGGAATATTTAACTGACGATATGTCATTGTCATCTAGTAAAGTCGATTTAACCGTAGCCTTGAGGAATGGTCTGACCACACAATGCGCTTCTTTACCGCCATACCTATTAAAATATGTTTGTTACGTGAATATTTTTCGGGCTGCTCTTCTCTGCACCATAGCAACTGCAACTACAACCGAATTAAAAATACTGTATATTGATGTTCAAGAAAAATATTATTTAATAAATGGTACATGTATGTTCAAAGAAAATTTAGGTGACGATGGGAAATAATTAAATAAATATAAAATACACACTTTATTTCTAATATTTTCAAAAGTATTTGGAATATATGATCTTGCGTATTGAGGAGTACAAATTATTTATCAGGTTTGCGTTGAACTGGCTTTGATATTTCGATTCCATCTTAGATATATCATAGTGGAATCTCTCGCTGCGCTCATCGCTTAAGGCACCCATATCAGTTGAAAAAAACATCAAGATGAGAAGTCTAGAAGTGTATTTTAGTAGACATGCAGCAATCCATTCTTTGCTGTTAGTATGTTGTTTACTAAATCGGTATAGCTATCAGTTTTATGAAAGCGAAGAAAGTTCTGTACAACTAATATGGATGAATACCAACCTATCGACTGAAGTCGATTCAGTTAAAGGTCAACTGAATCGACTTTTTAAATTTTTTTATCAGACACCAGTTCACTAATCTCGCGTGAAAATGCCTGTTTTCAGTTCTGCATGACTTTTTCTCTGCGCTAAATTTTACAACACTCGTGTTCCATTGCTTTTGCGAAGTTCTTCGTGAAGCTGATTTGGATAAAAGAGCACAAAGAGGAGGAAGATCTTTTGCGTGTCTAGCAAGGATATATATTGCACATAGTACCGAGCAATTCTCTACATTTTCTTAGACCATTCTCTGTAACGTAATGATTGAGGTCATTCCGACTATCCTATAGACACCAGAAGCACGTGTTTTTTACTAGGATGAGAGTAATTAACTTTAGATTATTATAAATATTTAGAACGTGAACTGAGTTGTTAACTTATTTCTGAATATTTGTTTTATTTTGACATTACCAGCAGAAATGGAAAATTTTTAATTACCATTGTGCAACAACGCAGTCTATAAACAAAAGCAACAACTGATCTACACGATGCAGCGTCACTATAGAAGCAAACATTATTTTCTTAATTGAAAATGGCAACTAAATCTGCTTAGCGCAAACAATTAATGAGAATACTTGTACCTTTCTGGGGAAGATTCTATTGCGATGCCAAAACATCTGCCTTTTTCTTTGTCGATGACAGCTTTCTTACTAAATATTTAAAAATCTTGATAAAAATTAAAAAATTGCATACATATATTTTAATTGGTTTTTAATATAATCTGGATACACCACTTTTAATATTTTGTTAACACAATTTGAATACATTTAAAAAAAAAATTGTATGTACAAAGACAACAATTAGTAACATTCTTTCTTTTATTTAAAATATTTTAAAAAAAAATCAGTCCACCTATGCCCACTTGCTTTCTCAATTCATCAATACGACTGATGCTACCACCTGGAACAGATAAACAAGCTAATACAGTTGAATAAAACTCTATAATTATTAAATATCGAATAAGATGCTATCTTTAACTTTCTGAAAGTATTTAACATAAATAATATGATACAGGCACTCATATTTTTATTAGTTTATAAATACAATACAACTGAAAAATTATTTTAACTATGTCGTCATTTTTTTGACGGTACGAGCAAAGTAGTAGTAGTAATAATAATAATAATAATAATAGTAATAATCAACATTTTTATCTATTTGTTATCGGATGTAATCATAAAAATTAGGAAAAACGCCCCATATACCATTTACTCACTAGCTATGCAATAGGCAAATGGACAATTGCCTGAAATAACAACTGCTTTATTCGAAATTTGAGAAATCTTAGTGAATATAAAGAAATAGATTAGCTAATACAATAGAATACTTTAGGCAGAGATGGTTCTACACTCACAAACCAAATGTTATATTTTGCGTTGAGTTTAAATAAGTACGACTTTTTAACCATTGTCTATTAAAAAAATGGAAAAATTAGGTGGCTTCTGCTCAATAGATCTCCCTTAGAGTGTTGGGGTTCACTTCGGCAACGAGCAACGCTAGTTTTGTTCCAACATAACAAACGTGATCATCGACATCACAGATCGATAATGACATTTAATTAGTTGAAAAACCAGCTGCGACAACATGTTTCATCTTTTCTCTGGTTCAAATTAACACGTTTGCATGCAAGTCTACCCAGGAAATTTTGGGGTGTAACAATGAACACTGGTCACCAGCAGAACGCCTTCTCCTTCTTCTCTTCTCGTTTATTTGGTTTTCTTTTTTTCCATGATTAACAGGATCTCCAAACAATTGCAGGATAAAAACTCCTTAACTCATTCCATAGCACACATGGCACTGAGTGATCCGGTCCTGTGACATCAATGCATCCATTTCTATCATTCTGAAACTCCCATCTGCTCAATGCTATTCGTTTCACTTCCTTACTACATTTCCAAACAGTCGTTAACAGTGAGGATTGTTCTTACAAAGAATGGTGTTTTATTTTCATGTCTGCAGTAAAATAAAACCAAGGAATACAAAAAGAAAAATAATTACGATTGTTGGTTTCGATTTTCTCTATACGAAAAGTTTTCTGTAAATTTTTTTAGCGATAAATATTGGGTTGGCCAAATGTTTGTTTGGTTCATTAAGTAAATTTTCGACTTAATAAGCGAACAAACATTTTGACCAACCCAATACTATGATTGTATGTATATCAAGGCGATGCATAAGTCAGGCCTGGCAAATATGCAACTGGGGTCCATGACAATTTCAGAGAATATTTTAGCAAGGAACTTGTTAATAATGTCTAGTAATTAGTTGATTAGCAACTATACATAATATTAGAAAGCGTTTTACACTTATTGACTCACTTTCATAAATGCAAATGTACAAAGAAAGAACAAAAATAACTTAGTCTACCATAAATAACTAAATACATAAAACTCACTTTATTTGCCATAAATTAGACATTTTTAGATGATATTGCAAAAATAATGTGTTAATTTATTTATACCAACTGATTACAGAAAATATAAAATTGGAAATACAATCATAATTTTAGTTATCCAAGGTTTATTAAAAACAGTAAAATGTTTTGAAAGAAAGATTGACGGGTCCTGTTGTCACATACAATTGCAATTACTTGACCATTTAATTGTTTGATTGCATCAAAAATATACAAAACTTTTTCATATAAAAACATTGCATCTAATTTTGCAAGTGGGATCATTTTAAGTACAATTTTTGGTCCGCCATTTAAACATTTTACCATGATGCCCAATACAGTTTTTGGTAAACCCTCTGCCAAACCAAATGGATTTCCTCCATGGTATTGTAAAACATTTTGGCATACATGTCATCAACTAAAAGAACACACTTTGTCTGATAAGATGAATTGCTTCATTGATTTGTGACCAGTTCTGAAAGACTGATATTTGACTTTTTGAAAGAGAAACAAGTTTTTTATATATACCAGCATGGTAACATTCGAATCTCAAGTTTTCAGAATTTATTTTTTATTAAAAACACTGGAATACCTACAGTGAAAAAATCAGTAGATTGGATGAACAACTGATTGTTTGATTTATAGCATGTAACCCCTGATACAAAATCCTGTTGATCAATATTCTGATTCAATTTTTCAAAAGTGAGGATTTTGTCCTTTTCTAGAAACTGTGCCAACTCATCATTTTGCACATTTCACACAGGTAAATTAACACTGTAAAAAAGTTACATTTTCTCTTTTTTCTTACAAGTCGGTATTAACATACTTCACAAATTATTTATTAAAAAATAAATTTTATAAACAAAATATTCTTTATTATGAAGAATAACAGCATAAAGAAAAAAAATTAAATTAACTCTCTGTGACAAAATTCTTAATAATGACATTTTTGTGAATTTCGCTGTTTAAAATAATCACAAAAAAGTAAAAAAAGCGAAAGACGATATTGACAAGACAATTTCGCCTCTTTTACATCTTTGTGGTATATTTTTAAAATTGATTGTAAAATAATAAATTTATTATTAAATTTGATTTGATTTTATGTGATAAATTCTTTAATAAATGTCATTTTTCATTAATTTTACTGTGAAAAATATTACATTTTTATTTTTTAATGTCTTCTATTTATTTACGAAGGACAAAAAATTCAACATACTTTTTTTTACATAAAATAGCTGTTATTTTAAAGAAAATCAAATTATTCATAAAAATTAATTTTATACTTAATGTCGTCATTATTGAAGTACATTATAGAAAAATATTAACTTTAAATTAACTTTATGCAATAAATTCTTATTGACAATTGTGAATTCAGCATCGAAAAAAATTTGTTTAAAGATAAAATATGTAAATTTCAAATAAAATAAATAA
Source organism: Acanthosepion esculentum (assembly GCA_964036315.1). Classification (NCBI taxonomy): domain Eukaryota; kingdom Metazoa; phylum Mollusca; class Cephalopoda; order Sepiida; family Sepiidae; genus Acanthosepion; species Acanthosepion esculentum. The sequence goes on from OZ038482.1 coordinate 67,311,190, forward strand.
ACATTATACTTACTTCAGTATCTTAAATAGTATACTTAAGTTAATCCAAAAGTAAAACGTAACAATTTCTTTAAAAAGAAAATTAATTTCTTAATCCAATTCCAGCAACGAACTTTCGCTTGTTAATCATTTGCCTCCAGTCGCCTTACTCGATTTCGAGGCCTGATTTATGGATCGCCTTGGTGTGTATTTATACTTAAGCAAGTCAATAAATTCATCCATAATGATTAAAAAAGCATCTATTGCATACAATCTTTTATATTTTTTATAGCATCCCTTCCCCTGCCAGCCAGCGTTTCTCCTTGAATCACATATATCGTACACTTTAAAGTGAATATGTCAGATCAGGCTACGTCATCGGTCAAGTTTGAGGTGGCTTCCCACAAAGTCTTTTATTTTAAAACTTGTATTATAGTTATTTTTTATTTACATTTGTTATATCAGGTCGTAAAGCATGTACGTAAAGCAAAATGTTGTTTCTTTTAGCTATATTCGAATATTTTCGACATTATTGAACACCAGTTTCAAATTGAAGTTCAGATTAATTTCTTTGTGGTGGAATCATTGAACAGACAGTAATCGACTTCAGCTCATTACTGAGAGTTATTGATGGGAATTGATGAACCTAATATTAACAAGTGTCTCTTAGGTTCGTTACTTTCACTGAAATACATATAACGTTTCAAAGTTTCATTGGCATAATATTTTTTAAATTCGTCTGTTTAATTATATATCAATCATTGATAAAAAGTAAAAAAAAAGGTCTTTGTTTTTCTATGCCTTTTCATTTATCAACTCATCTTTAAGTCAAATCCATGACTAACGCAGCGTTTCCAGCAGCAACAATTTCATTTCTGTTTATTAATTCGTGAGAATTTTAGTTACAATTTAAGACGATCAAAACAATTTTTGAACGAGGAATAATTGTTTTCAAACTTATAAAATCTTTCTTCGATACACCGTGATCTTCGAGAATGGCTCAGGTGCTCATTAGATTACACACTTTGTAAATTCTTCTCAATAAGAAATAAGCTTATGTAATTTAGTGTAAGGATATCATGTACAAGAAAAGCACTTCTATATATTCAGAGAACTGGCTTTACATTGATCCCCTACGATATTAAAATCTAAACACGGTTTCCTTATTGTTGTTGTTGTTTTTAAATTTCATATGTGTAATTCTTCCGACCTTCTTTGTCATTTTTTTACCTAATTCTATAGGCTATTCTTTTTGTGCCCATATGGTATTTTGCCTATTTTGCGATAAAATCAACATTCCTATTATGGTTCTCGGTTACAGATTAATAGTTAAAGAGCTCGTCTTATTAAATTTTATTTGTGATGAATAATGAGTTGGATACTCACCGAGTGGCCCATACCTATAGTTCTGTACTAAACTAAGCTAAATTTAGTAAATAATAACATACCGTTCCTCGGCGGATTCCCTTGACAACTGTCTGACCTTATCAATTCAACTTCACCCACTCCAGGAAGCAAGGTAATTTACTTTTGTCTTGATCTAATTGCATAATTATGTAATTATATCAAGACGAATTCCTTTTTTAAAAGGCGTTATTAAATATTCAGTAACTTTTCGCTTTTAATGTTGGTTCTGACATACCGATAATACATTTTTTAGAATATTATTTTATTTAGCAGATGTCATTATTTAGCATTAAGGGCACTTGCGACATTAAAGAAAAGATTGAAAGGAAATTGAAGTCGCTAAATTGGTGCATTATTTTCTGGAATCATTAATTTTTGAAAGACGTGCAGAGATGAGCAGATTCTTACATTGTTTAATTAACATGTAGATAAATAATCATCCAGGAATATTCGACCAGAAAGAAAAAAAGAAACAAATGTATTATTTCCATATGTTTTGGTGAAACTGTTCCCCAGTGTTTTCTCTAATGTTTACAGTGAACATGTCACTAAGTTTTTGAAACCGTTCTATAAGTAGAAACAAAATATTATTTGTAATATGACCGTTTATATAGGTGTTTATTTCCTTCAATAATTTTGTGATTATGCTGAGCTGATTAGTCTAAAAGAAACAAGACTATTATTCAAAATATTTCTGATTTCTTTCCCTGTTTTGAAAAGGAAAAAAAAGAATGAAATATAATACTATCTCCCAAGTTAATAAAAGAATTTAAAATATTCACGAAGACTAATCAATTGTATTTCATACATTTTAACTATACGCCAATTATAAATATATATCAGCCAGGAATCAGTAAATAACAGACCAATTTGCTGTTTCGTGAAATAGCAAATTTTATGCATGGGAAAAAGAAAAAAAATGATTACACCTACATTATCTATTATACCAACATTATCTATGTAAAAGGGGCCTATAAAGTCTATCTTAATTAATCAAAAAGCATATAAGGTTTATCATATCCAATAAAAAATAATTATTAGGTTAGCGTTATCTAATATGAACAGATATTAAGTTTAATATAGATAATGCTGAGGGAGATTAGTAGATCTATCTTATCTAATGTAAAAGTGTATTGTTAGGTTTACTTTATCTAATATAAAAGGTGATAGTATGCTTCCTCTATCAAAAGTAAAAAGGGTTTATTAATCTTACCTAATCTGATGAAAATGCGTATTGTGAGGTTTGCCATGCAAAAGGCGATTATTATTTTATTATTATTTTTCTCATATTTAATATACAAGTCTTAAAGTCCGTATTGAGCATAAAGCAATGGGAGAAGAAAACCAGCCTTACTCTGTTCAAGTCGAAAGGTTTGAAAAAAAAACACGATAAATAAGTCATGTTAGAGTGTCCAATGTCAAGGCTTAATGGACACTGGAGATGAAACGAATATAAGAGTAAAATAAACTAATTATTTCACCACTTCCGTCATTAATTTATTAATTACAAAAAAATTGCCTGGATTTAATTAAATCTTATTACCACTGATCTTTACAAACTAGTTTGACTTCTGCGAGCATTTATTCTATAATAATTATGTAAAATATATGTCACCGTATTGAATTAGTGTTTTCTTCTCCAGTTATAATTAGTGAGTTTTTGTCACATTCTCAATTATAATCAACAGCATAGAAAGATAAAAAATCGTCCTTAACAAATACATATTCATTTCTTTTTAATTATCTCAGCATAATTTGTTGATTATCTGTGTTTTATTATTAAAAATAATTAATTACTGAAAATACTGAAAATAATGCACATTGATCATATAAACAGGTAATCAAGTGTTGCTTTTCTGGATCCTCCATAAGCAAATATGGATTTTGTGTTGCCTTATAGTTTAGTACTGATTTTGTAATTCTTTATAACGTATTTGGCATCCTCGTGGCTTTAAAAAAAAGTCCGTTGTCATATGTTTCACTCTGACAGTGGCGAAAGAATTATTAGCATAAGAAAGAATAATTTTTCTTCGTGAACGACTGATCTTGTTTTCAATAAAGACGACAGAAAACTGAGATACATGCTCCTTTTTTCTGTTTATGTCTTCAGATAGGTCGACTCATTAAGTCACAGATTAAAGAAAATGATATTTAACTTTTATCTTCAAAATGTCAGAGAACAATCATATTTAAAATTTAAAATATTATATTTGTACTATATGACATATTCTTTTCTTTCTGGTCAAGACAACAAGATATGAACTTCTGATTTGGATTAGTTAATCCCACTTAAGATCAGGAGGATTTGGTGTTTCATTAACTATAAGAGGTTTTGGTCCGTGCATGTATCAGTCTGGTCGCTTGTTAGTGGATGATCCTCTCTACCAACTCATTTCTGTTCTTATGCTCCTATACGTTGTTGCATTTATATACTAGGTGACTTAATTCTGCATTGTCTACACTTGTTATTTTCCTATGTTTTATTATTTATTATTGGTTTTATAAAATTGTTTACTGTCGTTTTGTTCTGGGTTGTTATTAAGATCAACTCACTATTTTGGTTCATTTCAAATTCCTTGAATCTATTTTCTGTGATATAGTTATTTCTCTTTAGACTTTTCGATTCTCATTTTTGTGTTTCCTGCTTATCATTGTTAGTTCTATTGCAGACTTTGGAATCAGTAATTAGTCTTTCTTTACTCTATCTTTTGTAATCTTATAGACCCTTCATTGTAATGTCGATATCATACTTAGTGGTAACTTCTTTTTCCCCAATTATTATTATTAGTGGTAGTAGCAAAAGTAATAGTAGTAATATCAGTAGTAATAGTATCTTTTGCTTTTTGTTCACTTAAATCCCTTGCCAGGTAATTAGCTGAAACCTAAGGTAAGACAACCTAGCAAATATATGCTTTTTTTGCACAAATCATTGTTAAGCTATATTTAACATGTGTAGTCTTTGTATTTTATTGACCATGTTCACCACAGTCTATGAATATAGAATACAGCGCAGTACGTAATCTGTTCAATGAAAACAATGAAACAACGTTAAAGATTAACACTCACGAGTCAGACACTCTACTGAATCTGATTATATCGCCAATACCACCAGCAGCTGTTCCGTAATTCTTCAGTCTTCGATATCAAAGGCTGGCTGCACATATTCGGGAAAAACATGGCCCCTTTATACACGTTTCATTGAATATTTTGAGCCTTCTGATTGGTTAACCCTCTATTGGTGAACTATAAAATGAGTCAGCTCATTTTCGCTGGCTCACTAGTATACCAGGGTACCCAAAAACTTCAACACCCCACCATTTTGGGTACATTATGGAATCTTCTTTGAAAATATTAGTAAAATCAATATTCATATGGAACAAATACTTTAGTATTCATAAAATTATTTTTTTTAAATTAATATCCACAAAAATTAGTTATATCATTTTGTCCACTGTTAAGTATTTCAGGTTAATAAACATTAATAACAATATTATAAATTTGGGCTGTGATTACAATAAAAAAGTGGAAAAAGTTGTTATTTTACCCATAGCTGGGACCCATTAAAACAGGCACTATCACTCCGGGTCAGAGTGATTCTGAGAGTCATTCAGAGGAGGATTGGGCTAAAAGTAGGACTATTTACGTTTATACCCCGAAACTAAGGACTCGCATTCATACCAAAAACTGACGTCTCTTAAGACAATAACTAATGGATGCAGTTTTATGTCCTAGCCAGGACTAATAAGGACCTTATAGGTCAGTACAATATATGACAGGAATGAAAGCCCCTAATTTATAGTGGTGTCCTTAAATTCGAACTGTATACCAAGAAACCATGATAGTCGACCCAAGTCGGTCATTTTAAACCTTATATTTAAGGAATTTTTAATTTTGATAGAGCAGCTTCACATTTTGAAGCAATTAACATATCGTCGACCCAAATAATCAGAATTGCTAATATTTAATTAATAAATATTCTTGTGTACAGGCATGGGTCAACTGGGGAGGGTTCAAAATGTTCAATTAAATAGGAATGTAGTAATTTATTCCACGTTCTTCCGCTTTGTTTGAGCCCATATAGTAACTTTTTGAGTTTCCATACATAATTATCACCTTTTTCAAAACCTTCTGGCGGTTCTATGTATATTTCATAGTCAATCGGAGCATTTAAATACGCTGCTTTAACATCCATATGGTGTATATCCATAGCATAATGTGCGGCCATTTGCATCAAAATTCTGATTGTTGTCATGCTTGTTGTTGTACTGAATGTTTCTACATAATCTTCCCCGTATATCTGCGAGAATCCTAAAGCTACAAAACGAGCCTTATACACTGGCGAGCCATCCTCAGTTCGCTTTATAGTATAAACCCAACGGCTGCCGATAATATTTTTATCATCCGGGGTCTTTTTCAATTCAAATATATCATTTGATACTAGGGATTCCATTTCTTTTTGCATGGCGGCTATCCATCGTTTAGAATTATCAGAATTTATGGCTTCTTGATAGTTCTTCGGGATACATTGCACCGAATAGCAACAGTCAATGTCACAGATATTACATTGACCCATTCCAAAATAGTCTGGCTTTCTTCTATTTCTGGTCAGATAACGCGGAATTTGCCCCTCCTCTTTGGTTGTATCTTCTTTTAACTCAAGGTTTGCGTCTGATTTTTCATCGTCTATATCATCTGGTATAACACCTTCCTTTAATTGTGGATTTTGAACGGGTTTTCTATTTATAGGCCCTATCTCATAATTAGGCCATACTAGTTCGTGTTGGACCAGTTCCTCGCAGTTAATGTTCTTTTCTTCGGGATCCTCCACTTGCTCAAAGGAATCTGTAAATCTGACGCATCTGATCTTTCTTATTATTTTACTATGTGGGGAATAAATCATATAGGCCGGACTTGTTTTGTCATAGCCAATGAATATACCTTTCACTTTATGGATCTAGTTTTTCCCTGTGGTTGACATATGTGTAGCAAATTGTACCAAAAATATGCATACCACTTACGTTGGGTTTGTAGTTCGTATAACCCTCGTAGGGAGTCTTTTTCATGTTACTATTATAGCAACGGTTTCTTATATATACGGCTGTATTTAATGCATAGACCCACAGATTTTTGGGAAACTTAGATTCTATTAGCAAACATCTAGTCTTTTTGAAAAGAGTCCGCCAACTACGTTCAGCGATTCCGTTCTGGTGCGGGGAATAAGGACAGGTTTTCTCATGTTTAATGCCTTCATTTATTAGGAGGTTTTCGTAATCATCAGAAGTAAATTCTCCACCATTATCTGTTCTAATTATTTTCACTTTTCCATAAGGTGAATATCAGATAAATACATTCTTGTAGCTTGTAGGGTATCAGATTTGTTTTTCAGAAAATATATCATAATAAGTCCTGAATATTCGTCAACAAAGTTTAATACATATGAATAGGTGCCAATACCCATTGGTGAAATTGGACCCTCTAAATCGCAATAAACTCTGAACAAGATGTCTGTTGATTTTGGGATTTGACCCCTATTTCTATATTTCGTCATTTTCCCTTTAATACATGTGTCACAATGTTGTAAGCCCTTTGGAGATGTAATTTTCATTCCAGTGACGTGTTCTTGCAATCTTTTAACATCCGAATTATTACAGTGGCCTAATATTTTATGCCAAGTCCTTAAGTCGTGGGTGGCTGTTTTCAGATTTAATACTTTTCAAATAATACAAACGTCCATTTTGTTGTATATTAAATTCAGTTCCGTCTGGGTATATTAACTTTGAATTGTCTCGGTGAAAATTAACTTTAACACCAGTTCTAACAGCAGACTGAACCGAGAAAATATTTTGTTTAAATGTAGGGATATATAAAGCCCTTTTAAATAAATATTTACAAATATTTCCTTTAGTATCTCGTAAATAAATACAGGCATCGCCTCTTTTTAAAACTAAATTATTAGCTCTGGTACCGTCAGCCAACTAAATAAAGTGGGAATCTGGCTCGAAGTTGGGGTCAAAATTAATAAATTTTGTTTCATCTGTAATTACATGATTTGTCGCACCCGTGTCGACTAGGTAAGAATTATAACTATTGGGTATAGTATCCAACCCAAACGAAAAAGCATATGTTCGCTCATTCGAAAAAGCTTTTACATTTTTTCAGAAATCACTCCTTGTATGAAATTGACATTTCGCACGTACATGCCCGGCTCTTCCACAACGAAAGCAGATGATGTTTGATTTTCTATTATTATTATTCCTGTTGTTGTTGTTGTTATTGTCATAGTTGTTTTTAAGCCCCTTGTTTTTAATATCATAATTCCTAGTCTGGTAGGTTTGAGGGACTGGTTTTCTGAATTTTTTAAATGACGTTCTCAGTTGCATTACGTTATTTCCTTGATTTGGGGGATTACACATTTTTTTCAGTTTCTTCATAACTACGTAACGCAATTTTAAACTCAGTGAAAGTTAATTTTTTATCTTTTTGAGTTATGACTGTCGTGAATGGTTTGAAAGTTGCTGGTAATCCCTTTAAAACCATGGCTATTGGCAGCCCATCTGAGATAGTCTCACCTGCCATTTTTAAGGCATTTGTGACATTCTCAGCTCGTATAATATAATCTGTTACGGATTCATTTTCTCGTCTCCTTAACGAGGTTAGTTCAGTATATAAAGCAATAATTTTGGGTTTACCTTTTGACAAGTAATGTTCACGCAATATTCTTAAAGCTTGGTGGCCGTCGTCCAGACATTGTATTAATTCGGAGAACACGGTTGCATTTCTTTCCATAAAATCATCATCTTCTTTCTGGTCATCTTGGCAAAGAATGATGTCATGAAGTTTTTGTATTCTAAGGTAGCCTAGGAATTTCACTTCCCACAATTCGTATTTTGACTCGTCTCCGTCAATATACAGTCGTAATCTGGGCTCGTAACCTTTGTTGACCATGTTCACCATAGTCTATGAATATAGAATACAGCGCAGTACGTAATCTGTTCAATGAAACAACGTTAAAGAACTCTAATAAATCTGATTATGTCGCCAATACCACCAGCAGCTGTCCCGTAATTCTTCAGTCTTCGATATCAAAGGCTGGTTGCACATATTCGGGAAAAAACATGGCCCCTTTATACACGTTTCATTGAATATTTTGAGCCTTCTGATTGGTTAACCCTCCATTGGTGAACTATAAAATGAGTCATCTCATTTTGGCTGGCTCACTAGTACACCAGGGTACCCAAAAACTCCAACAACATTGATAATACTCTCCTGAGTAGATGTGCAGTTTCACAGATTGCAATCTGTTGAGGCTCTTGTAAACAGGAGCTACTATATTGGGTATTATACAATGTATGAAACTAGTGTTTACACAGGAACGCTACACGTAAACTGCAGAAATAAACTAATTGTATGGTATCGGTTACAAAAATATCTAATGTCTAGTTATATAACTCTTATTTATAGTAATTATTTAAATTATGTTTTGCTTAGAAGAATTATATCATGATTATTATTAACATAGCACTATTTCATTTAAAATACAATAAGCTTTCGAATATTGAAACATATATCTTTATATATATATATATATATATATATATATATATATATATATATATAAGATGAAATATGATTTTTTGGCGTCAAATAAAAACTCAAAATCAATTTCAGAAAGGTTTTAGTCAATAAAATATCATTATACGCACAACATTAAAAACTTGGCGGAGACAAAATTAAACCTACACCAGAAAATTATTTTAATTATTTGTGGAATTCACAAAATACATAATTTTTATATCATATTATGACGAGCTAGTCTCACGTAGTGTATTTGAGAATTGATTTGCATTTCTGACTTCAAGCCGGGTATGAACAAAAACAATATGGCGAAGTTAAAAGCATTGTCTGTGGAATTAAAACAACGAAAAGGGAGCGCTAACATTACAGGAATAGGATTTTGGAGCAACAGTTAGAGTTTTCCGTATTTTCGACTGTACAGTATATCATGAAAAATATCTTATAGATAAAAACTGTTGCAACTCCTCCTGAAAGAGGCCGTAAGCTTAAACGCTCTCTAAGATTGCAAAGAAAGATTGTTCGTGTATGCTAGAAGAACCCTAAAGGTATGCTGAAAGATATATTTTTTGTTTTGTCAAACAACAGAATAAATGGTGTCACACATACGGTAAGCAGTGTGTTCAATAAACTTGCACTCACTAGTTAGCATTCAAGAAAAACACCTTACATTTTTTCATTGCAAATCTCGACTGAAATTGCACCTGCCTAATTGGTAAAAATATAGTAAAACTATAATTCAGTTGTTTAGTTGTGAGTGTAGAAGAAGATAGAAGCAATGAGCCTTAGGGTCATCACCCCTATTGACAGCCATCTTTTATTTCGTGGGTGTTTTAGTGGGACTAGAATAAGTCAGTTGCTTAAAATCGTCGAAAGCATGAAATAAGTTGAGAACCGTGATATTTTAAAGGAAAATTTGTTAGATTCTGCCATGTACATTTTTGGAAGATTGTGTTTCATGTTCTAACATGATAATGATCCAAAGCACACAAGTGCATTGGTGAAAAACTGGCTGAAAGAGACTATCAGTGCCTTGTTTTGGCCCGTAATGTGTCAGAAATGAAATCCAACAGAAGCGAAAAACTAGGATTCATAGAAGAAAATGTTCTTATTCAATAGTTAGAGCGGTTTGCTTTTGAAGAACTATATGACGAAAGAAATTTGTAATAGAATGGTTTCTAACTCTAAATCTTTTTTCTTTTTGTCGTGTCTCTTTAGGACGTGGACGATCATAGTTCGCCATTATTTCCTGTCCTTTGTAGTTGTTAGTAAATTTTCTCTTTTTTGTTATCTCTCCCAATCCTTGTTTTGCCAACCATTTTCACAAGCTCGTTAGGCAGGTTATTTGCTGCTTCCCTCTGTCCCTCTTGCCTTCAAAACATCTAATGACCGTCAAATGCTTCAAGCCCTCTTTCTTATGTGCCGTATAAATTTTGTCTGTTTCTTTCTGATTCTAAGTCGAAGTGTTCTTTTTGTTTCCATTTTCTTTTCTCGTTACATGTTCAGTCTAAAGATATTCTCAGCATCCTTCTGTAGAACCACATTTTTGTTCCTTCAAGTCTCTTCTTCATCTTTGAGGAGATTGTCCAGCTTTCACTCAGAGGAGGACCGATATTAGATTACAGTTCGACACTCTTTTCTTTGTTTCTAAAGAAATGTTCCTGTTTCTTAATACTTTGCTTAGCTTTTGGAAGGCACTTTCACTATTCCAATGCACCTTCGCATTTTGCTGCCACACTTTCAATTATTTGTTAAAACACTCCCTAAATATTTAAATTTTCGTACTTGCTTGATTTTGGTGTCTCCAATTCGTAGCTTGCATCTTTGGTTATTCCTTTTGCTGCCAACCATATCTTACTTGAAGTCATTGAGCAGAAAGTCTATAGTTTTGTTGTAGACTATTTTGTTCTATTTACATTCATAACTATACTGTATTGGATAAAAAATGCTAGAATGGATTATAAGTGTTTATTCAACACCTAAGATCAAAGCATTTTTGTATATAAAAATATGTTTCAATATTTGAAACGTGAATTATATTATTGCAAATGAAATTAATTGTACTGTATGGATAATGTTGCGCCCCACTGTACCTCAAATAGTTGGCAATAATTTAGAAGTAAAATAGGCTTGTTTGTCGTAAAAGTATATCAATTCCCACAGCGAATAATCACATGCAAACGTTCTATTCAACAGAGCTCTTTTACAGATTAACACATTTTTCAAAATGCCTATTGCCCATTAATAATAATGCGAAAGTTTCCAGCGACTTTTAAAGTAATATTTTTATTCATATGAAATTCATTATTTAATACTCAAAGTAATTACCCTGACTTTTTAGCAATAAATTGTGCATTCCACACTTTTGTTCCAATACGTCATTCAAACAATTTGACTAATTCAAATTGAAACTTTCTTCAATTTCATATGCTATATGTGTTGAATTTTCTTCCTCTGATTTATCCGTTTGCAACTTTCGATGTCTTCTGGACTAGTGTTTGTTTTTTATGATCAAATCGCATTTTTAGTATTTGCAAACCATTCTCGACGCGTACTTACACCTTCAGTGATTCGATCAATTATATTAAATCTAATTTGATTAGAAGTCGTCCACTTCACACTCTTCTGTATGCTTCTTAAACTAAATGCTAATCGGATAATTCACACGCAACTTTCTTTAAAAGTGTCCATTAATAGCAGCCAACATTTCTTTGGATGTTTTAAAAATCATTTTCGATGGAATGTCAAATGGGAATACGTTTTACAATTTCAATTAATCATACAGCATGTTGTGAACGGGGTGATTTATTTTTAAACCCTTATTATTAAAATTAATTTTTTATTATGTAAAATATTTACCTAGCTTTAGAGGTGAAAGAAACAAAAAAGAATCTTAAAAATAATTATTATGAAAATAATTGGATTAGCAGAGTTTAAAATTATGACCTTTCTCTTCCATGCAAATAAAAAAGTTCAATAATCTATTTTATAAATATGAACATTTTAAATGTTTTCCCTCTTAGACTGATTTTCTTATTAGCATTTATTTTCTTCTAAAGTTGAAATTTTAAGGATTTTTAAAATGTTCTGCAGAACCATTAATTTTTAATTTAATTTTAGTTATTGTTCTTTTTATACATATTTTTAGTATTCTTTATTTTTTGGTATATTTGTGATTGAAGAAATATATTTAAGTTCTATGCTTATATAAAGATAACAAACAATATAATCTTTCTTCAGTAAGAACCAGTGTTCTAAATGAGAAAATAAAAATATTGTATAATTTAAAATCCATTTATCCGTAGTTTCACTAGAAACTTCTTCAAGTATTGTCAAAATGTTATTAAAAGTGCAGCTGTGTGCACACTCTTATAATTATATAAAAGCAATTAAAATTACTTTGTTCTTGTTACATTGCTCTATACACAATGAGCAAAGACTCTCTTCTGAACTTGTTACTACATTCCCTGTTTTGCTACTAAAATACTAAAAGTGGTTAAAATTATTTTTCAAAGTTATAATAAATCATGGATTTAAAAGCATAAGATAGGCGGGTGACACTGCGTTGATGGCTCAGAAAGTAAACTGCAAGAACTCTTAAACAAAGTAGCAATAAAAATTAAGAAAGGGTTGATTGTAGGAGGACAGAATCCGAATCCATAGTAGTCAACAAAAGAGACAGCATAACGTGAGAGTCACATACTGGAGACGTGAAAACCAAGTAGGAACAGAAATTGAACTCTCTAGGTAGTGTTGTATCAGACGACGGAAAATGTGCACAAAGCCCAAAGCATGCAAAAGATGATTTTTAATAATTAAGCAAAGTATTAAGACACAAGATAATATATTTAAAAGCAAACATGAGAGTAATGAACTACTCCGTAATAATGACAGTGAATACTGGAAAGAGACTTGAAGCGACAGGGACAGTGCACTGTGGACAGACAACGAAGGAGTTTTAAGGAGGATAGGAACGACAAAAACACTTTTATTAACAGCCAGTAAGAGAGTTGCAAATTCTGCAATACATAATGAAGAAAGAGAAAAAATATCAAGTGTAAAGACACTGATGATTTGTCTTATGATCCATCTTAGATTTAATGTTGTCATCTTGGTACAATATACCGATGTCTCTCTCGAAGGTTAATTTTACTGCCCTAGAGAGGGAAGAGTGAATATATAAAAGGTACATATATTTTAACTATTTGTTAGTTAGCTAGTCAGCACGATATTTTAAATATTTTGTTTGCTTCATTCAGTATCGACTACATTTGCAGTGTACGCAGTTGGACCCATAATGCAGTTTAGAGTCGATGGGTGACTGGAAGGCATTGAGAATTCTCCTCATTTTCCCATCCCGATTCTACAGTCTACAAAACAAGAGTTTTTGAGGAGTCGCAAGTCTCTGGGTCTTTGTTATTGTAGGTTTTGTATTTCAGGAATTTCCGGGTCAACACGGCAGTGTTTTCCCTCTGTTCTAGTTATTCTTATCTTTTTTCGGTTGCTTAGCCTCCTCCTCCTCCTCCTCCTCCTCCTCGTGACTTTCAATTGAAGAGCTCTCCTGCAATTTAATCGGAGGATGAGGAGGCGGTCGAGGCGGAGGTTGAGAAAGATTTGTATTGAGATTGTGAAATTGGAGGATTTTGAGAGATAAGAGATAATAAGGAAACATTATTATTGAAGAAAATGCCTATTCGGTGCTGGTTGTTGTGGTTTCAGTTTTAGTAATCATAATGTAATGGTAGCTTTAGTTTTTGGGGAGAAGATAAAGTGCTGGAGAAATCAGTCGACTCAACTGGCTTTTCCATCGTCTTCAGTTGCCTTTTGAGTAGTACTCGCCTTTTCTCCTACTCAGACTGACACAGCCGCCGCACCCACCTAAGGGCGCCACACACGATCATATGCCTACACTTGGAATGTAATTCTAAAACATCTTAGGCTCTTCGATATTTTTGACTCATAAAAATCCAACTTGCGTCGTTAAACTGGTAATCGTGTTTAAATGTCTTCTTAAATCGTTTTTATTACATATGTATATGTGTGTAAGAGTGCGCGCGTGTGTGCACGCGCGTGTACTTGTATGTGTGTGTGTGTGTGTGTGTGTGTGTGTGTGTGTGTATCTATACAAACACTTATTAAAGACATATTTATCCCTCCTTCCAGAAAGAGATACACAAATCCTTTGATTTCATTAAGTAACGGTAAATAAAATTGTCATTTTTTGGGAAGTCAAGACTTAAAAATAAAGTATCATTTGAAGGACAGGAATTAAAATTTTTTTAAAAATATTTCTAATTTCGTGAAAAGTTTACATCAATTTCATGATAGCCTTTTTTTACAGATACAAAATCATTTGTTTGTCAATATGTGGCCCGTTGAGCATAAAGTTCAACTTCATGCAGATGCACACACATAACTTTTGGGCACCTGAATGACCTTTCCAAGCGAAACCAGTCCCTTGGAAAATGCTTGATTATTTACTGCTGACAATCCCTAAGATACATACATATATACACATAAATACACAAACACGTGATTAAACACGCGCACATATACACTGACAGGGAACAATATTGAAACACTTTAAATAAAAATTGCTCAACATTAAGCATATATGCAATCTAGCTGGATTACAAGAAAGGATAACATATATACAGATCAAAATAAGGAGTGTCTCAACAACACACTCGGATAGATATCGCTTCATTGACCACCTTCAGGGGACACTTGCGCGTCACACCTAGAAACGCACACGATGTTTTTGGTTGTAATGTGGATTTAAAAAAAAAATATTATGCTTTATTTTCCATAATTTTGCTACACGTGTTTCCGGGTTCGCGACCTTCATCAAGCAAAGTGTGGATATTTCCACATATTATTAAAAGGAATTAATTTTTCTTATGCTTTTCGATGTTAAATATTCTCGATATTAGACATTCTCTTTTTGTGTGTTAGTGACCCAAATATCTTCCTTGAATTGGCAGTGAAAAAGTTCTGCATGAAGAGTAATAAAACAATTAAGACTGGTCCGAGAAAGGGTGAGGAAGATATCTATATTCTTATCTTTTAATGACCCCTGTGTGTTCTTAGATCTTTTTCCATTTTTTGTGTTTTTGTCAGCATGCCTACGCATACGTATATTCCCTCTTCATACATACATACTGTCTTATTATAAGGAATTAGTATACACATATGTACACATACACACACACACATGCATACACATACATACACACACACATACGCACACACACTTCCTATATCATGTAGGGTTCGCGTGTGTGCCCGTGAGCAGTTTTGTTCTTATTAACATATGTATATATATACCAGTACGCCCATATACATGCGCACTCCCTCCCTATACATACATACTGTCTTATTATAAGGAATTAGGATGCACACATACACTCACTTATATACATATATACATACATACATATACACATACATACACACACAAACACACGCACACACACACTTCCCATGTTTTGTATGGTTTGCGCCCGCGCCTGTTAGCAGTCTATTGTTTTTGCCAATATGCGTATGCATATTCGTGCTCCACACATACCCGCGTGTGAGTGTGTGCGCATGGATGCGACTGGTTTTGACCACTTTTTGGGGCCATTATGTGTACATGTTGTGTGCTTTTGCGTGTGGGGTTACGATCTATTTAGCAAAATTATGGAAAATAAAGCATAATATACTTTGAAAAAAAATCCACATTACACCCAAAAACACTTGCGGTTTCTCTCTTCTTTTTAATATATATATATATATATATATATATATATATATATATATATATATATATATATATATATATATGTGTGTGTGTGTGTGTGTGTGTGTGTGTGTGTGTGTGTATATATTAGGATATTGCACCAAAAATATGTCAAAATCGCTACACAATTGCAGTCATGTTTCGATGCGTATCAATGCATCTCATCAGATGATTAGAAATTATCAAATTTGCTGACAAAAATCCCTATTACACTAAAGGAGTGAATTAACTGTAAATTGCAGGCATAGTATATCTGATATTTAAAATATAGTTAAATTTAAAAAATTATGTATTACCATTTCTTATAGTCATAATTTATTAGTATATAATGGTCCACACTATACGGGTTATTACCTTATTTGTTTATTCAGCTTTAATATTGCTATGTATTGCCGTCCAGTTAGCATTATTAATATCTTATATTGATGTTCCTCATTTTTAATTTTATCTACAGGCCCCTTTAAGAGCTTCCTGAATCTAAAAATTAAAAAAAAATTCTGTTAACTTTACGTCTGATTAACCTGTCCCACCCTTCAACGCCATTTCAAGTAATTGAACATATCATATTTTTATACAATCACGATACATTTGTCGCTGACATATTTTTTGCAATTGTCAATGATGGTCTATCTATGTTCCGATTTATCATGACATGAAAAATAACTCACCCACATCTACCCTCTGAGCTTACGTTTCTATTTAGCGTAGATCTTACATTTAATTGGTTAATCAAGACATACCCACAAGTCTATTTTTAATTCTGACCTTATGTTTCCCCACTCCTTTAACTTTGGGAAAAGAGGTAACACTTTGTTTTAAAATTTTCTTAAAAATCATTTAATCACCAGTTACTTACCATCGCCTGAAGAAATACAATCAAAGTATTGAAACATAAAAGCTTTTGTGTAGCGATTTCAAAATGTTTTTATTATAATCTCTTGTAATATATATATATATATATATATATATATATATATATATATATATGAGTGGACACTGAAGTCAACAGAAAGCGGCGACAGTCTGTTTCATGCTTTAACGCAATCTTCAAGCCACTGTTGACCTCAGTGCCCACTATTATATTTACATACGTTTTATCTCATCTATCAGCCTGAATATTCCAGAATAATATGCGCTCTCCGGCAGGATTCGTACTAGTGTCCTCCTGGATAGAGGGAACCGTCATTAAATCCAACGTGCTCTAAACCGACTGAGCTACGAAGAACTTGATACTGGGGCGAAAAGATCTATTGGAAAGTGCGGTTGTGGGCGTGATGAACAAGAACTACCTCACCTGAACAATGCCTCATCGAAGCCGTCCTACAGACTTAGGGCATTTTCCTAAGTTGAAAATGTGTACAATTTTTAAAAAACCAATATACTACTTTTCTCTTGAATATATGTGTCTTTGTTTGTTCTAAGTTACCAAGCACATTACACACACACACACACACACACACACACACATGCACAGCCATGGCTGCACGCACACACATGTGCGCGCATTTCTTACTACTTTAAACGGTATATTTTAGTAGATACTCCTGTTTAAGTAGTTTAAAACAGGATGAATTACATCTACCGGCCTGTGTATTCGAGAATGTTTATAAAGAAAATGTGGTCTCCAGCAGAGTTTGATCCTGCGTCCTCCAATCTGAAGGTGATTTCGCCGCGTCTGATACGGTGTGTTCGGTCACAGAGATCTTCGCAGCCCAGCAACTTTCAATTATCCATTTGAGGAATGCTCATCTCGCTCAATTTCTCGAAATAATGTATATATAGAAATAGTTCCAAATAACATTCATTCATATATATATATATATATATCTATATATATATATATATATATATATATATATATATATATATATATATATATATATATATATATATATATATATATATGAATGTTATTTGGAACTATATATATTTATCTGTGTAACGTTTTTTATCTGCACTGATAAAATTAGAGCCATTTTGTTTCCACATATTCAGTGATATCGTTATCCATTGAAACGTTTATACTACTTTACTGTGTCAGACCTTGCACTAATGTGGTATATTTGCCAATAACAACAAAACAATTTCTTTGTTGTTCAAAAAAGTGAACTCTTTAGCTCCCATTACATAAATTCGCAAAAAACTATTCAATGCTCCAAGATTATAGAGTAAAGCTTTTGATATATTTAATATGAGTCATATAAAAATGTTATCTTGACCGTTCAATGTCAATGATTTCTTAAACAGGGTGTTTGTCTCAGCAATGAAAATAGATTTAATGCATTCTTTTTGCTGTTATATTTCGTTCAGAGTAACACACATTCAAAAGAAACATATCTGCAATAAATTAAATTAACATGTTAGTAATCACAAAACTTGCTTTGGACTGGCTTGTTTATTATCTTAATAGTCTGCACATAATTTAACGTAATTCTAAATGTAGTGTAACTGTAAGTCAGTGGAGAAAGAACCTGAAGAACTGGTTTGCTATGAAATGGCTCGAGAACTATCAAGATCTAACAGTGTTCTTGAACTCTCCAATCGAATATTAACTAACGTCAAAGTATCTATCTATCTATCTATCTATCTATCTATCTATCTATCTATCTATCTATCTATCTATCACAAATTGAGAATAATAGCTAGCAACGATGTTAATCCAATGTTTATTCACTAAACTGTGTCAGTTAAAATTATCAGTAATTGTAAGAAGGTAGCAACAAAACGCTGCTATGCTGTGCTTGATCTCTTTCACATAGATCGTAGCCTTATACAGTCGTTCGTTACAAATTTTATTGTAAAATTTGAAATTGAGTGGATTACATACGCGTATAATTAAAGAAGAAATAGATATTTTTACTATCAAAATATCACTTACTCTTATACTTTCCACAAGGTCAAAATACATATATTGTTAATTATATAAATTTTTTGATAAGTAATTAAATCTATGTCTTTCTTTTTTTGTTGACTTGTTATTCTTAAGGACTTTAAAAATGTACCTTTTTGAACGTTACGGTAGACTAAAGTTTTGAACAGGTTCTAAAAAATTTATAATCTTTTAAGAAAATAAATTACATAAGTTAATATCATTGTCGATTGTTTAATTTATAGATTGTTTATATTTTTAACTGGACAAATTTAATTTATATATTATTTTGTTCGTTGACAATAACTATGAGTTTTTCAATTACTATTATCTGCACCAATACTTTATAATTATTTAAATGCAACAAAATATTTTGCATACCTTATAACGATTCTGACCACAAAGGGAAATAAATCTAATTACTAATATATATAAATTAGTGTTTTGAACCAAGTTCTATCTTAAACTATTTCCCATTAGATTGTCAAATTCGGTCACTATGTTAAAAGCGTAAAAATATTCCTGCATGTGTAGGCGTAATTTTTAAGTAGACAAAAATTAAGTAAATAAACACGCAATCAGGCACATACTTACATATATGCGCGTTCATAACAGCATAGTTGGGTTCGCCCGTAGCTTCCACTTTATCCATTTTCTACATGATTCACTTAGAAAGCAAAATCCTTAATAATTTCGCCAAAACTATTATATATGTTTGATATAACGATGACACATACATACTAACGAAAAACGTATATTAAACAAAAATACAAATGAAAGAAACCTTCAAAAAACCCGTTCTATATATTATGTATGCGTTACTCAGCAGTTATGAAGAATGATTAGGCAAGCAAAAATGATTTCTTCGCAGATATTATTTTATAAGGAATTTCAACAACATAAGAGAAACGTGGATATAGAGATCAGAATGAGAATAATCTGCCCCAGTTTATTACATAAAGGGTTCAGTTCGAAATTCGCTGTATATTAGCTGGATCGACAGACACCCGAAGAAGACCAGTGCACAAGACGATAAAGACGTTGGTAAGATCCAGTGACTAGACCCAAAGTGTTGTGAATTCAATATCAAGCCACAGCAGTGGTGAACCAAACTTGAAGAGTTGAGTTAAAGGGAAATACTTGAGACACTAGGAAGAGGCATGCTACGTGGAACTAGAACACTATACACCGGTGGACGAAATAAAGCGTTCGGTTTGAAATTCCGATCACCTGAAGAAGGCCGGGGCGTACAACGGCCGAGACGTAATGAATGTGACAATGAAGATGAGGATAACAGTCCGAATAATGTAAATAATATAAGTAATCTATCTATCTATCTATCTCTCTCTCTCTCTCTCTCTCTCTATATATATATATATATATATATATATATTATAATAATATATTATAAAATATTTTATATTATCAAAATATTTTGTTTTAAATATTATTATAATATTTTTTTCTCTACGTTGTATGGAGCACTTTTTTAAAAAAGTAAATGCTAAGAACGGTGTATTCTTAATCTGTCTGATCTTTCTTTCTCTTTACTTTTGTATATATATACATATATATATCTGTGTGTGTGTGTGTGTGTGCGTGTCTGTGTGTGCGTGTCTGTGTGTGTGTGAAAGTGAAAGTGAAATATTTCACGTTGGTGGTGGTTGTGTGTAGGTGCGCGTGTGTGACGCAGCAATTTGGGGTGTGGTATTGGTTGGCGAAAAATCAGTTCAGAGCATACGCAGTTATAACTGTGACTCAGCTTGACTAATGGTAGTGTGGGAATTATTATATAGAAACTCAGTTGATTGTTCCTATGAACTTAAATTTGCCTGTCTCTGATAACAGATTGAAATGAATTCTTTTGCGAAATATTGAAAAAGATTCGCTTGTAACCTTTGTAAATTTTGTCAAAGTTTATTTGGCCGAAGAGGGAAGCAAGATTATGTTTGAGTAACTGAAAAAATAGATAAGTAAAACTACCACTCTCTTCTGCTATGTTTTACGAATAAAAAAATGGAAGACTTTAACTCTATAAAGATGCACTGAAGTCAAATTTCTACAATGATTTCACTTTAATCTATGACGATTTTTGCATAAACAAAAAATTATTTAGCAACTATTTAACTTCACTATAAAAACGATTCTTACTCAGTGTGCCTAAATAAATTAAGATCAGTAGAGAAAAATCTTCGTAAGAAAATTGGGACTTACAGTCGTGGCAATAGTTATAAAAACCCTTGGTAGTGAGGCTGATGTGTCAATGAAGGTCATTTGAAGAAATAATGTAAAGTGGTCGTTCGAAGTTGTTAGGTCGATGTAGAGCCGAGAACGTCCATGTCATGAATAAAAAGAATTGAAGAGTGGTTGTCGTTTGTGGGAAATTTTCAGAAGTTGATACTGTCTTGTAGAATTATAATTGAAGAAAGTTGACTTCGTATTATTATTAAAAACTTGGTCTGGTTGTGTTTTTTAGGCAAGCATCTTCAGTATTATTTATTTTTATATATTTTTTTTGTATGTTGTTCCAGAGTTCTTTGTGTATCAAGAGTATCTCAGAATTCACTGACCTCTTTTTACGACTCATTGCTAAGATTACTTGCTCACTCACGAATAGAATAGAGACGAATAGTGATAATTGACTAATGGTTTCCCTTTCAACTGCTCTGACCGACTCAGTAAACTACTTTTCAAAATTGTCTCAGTTTCCAAATTCTGTCCTTTTGGTTGGTTGGGAATAATTTTGAAAAGGAAATCTCTTCTTGAGCTGTTTTCCCAGAAAATTAATTTTTTATATGACTTTGCACTAGACATTTTATCGTCATAATCAAGGCTTATCAAAAAGGTTAAATCCGAACACTTCTCATTAGTTGGAAATGCTCTAAATAATGGAGAGGGTGAGTTCTTTAACATAGATTTTCTATAACTATCTCCGTATATCATTATATCACGCACCTGAGCTCACAGTGTTATCGAATTTCATTAGATATCAACTCAGTGAAAATTATGTTAAATTATAAAATTGAAGTGCAGACTACAGTTTTAATTTAATTCATTCAACAAATCACCGCATGTACAAATTTTAGTTTAAATACCTTCCTAATTTATAAGATTGCACTTGAATGTAAACCTTATAATTGGCTACTAACTTATTTTTATTCCTTCTCACGGATGGGTTATACAATAATTATAGCTTCAATTGATCCAGCAATAAATACAAGTACACACCAACCATATATTTTCCCCCGGCTTTTTTATGTTATGACTTCAGCAATAGTCTAAATATGAGACCGCTTCTTTAATATCTGTGAAATAATATGACTACTATGTCCAGGATTTTTAACTCTTCCGTTTCTTTCTATCCATTGACTGTTAATTCACCATACCGACCTCCAACTGGTGATTGTTAAGATTCCACTTTCCTCTGATCAATTGACTTTTAAGTTTCCATATGCTATCAGTCTGGCCGCTATTAATTGTCCACGCACCTTCACTCTGGTGGCATACTTCCAATAAGAAGTTGGTGGCTGGCTGTAAATTCTCGACTATTATCATCTGGTGGTTGTTAATTATCTATATTCCTTTCATCACGTGGCTGTTAAATCTCAACTTTTGTTCAATCTGGTGGGTTTTTGTCGCCACTTTTCTTAAATTAAGTGGCTGTAATTTTTCCACTTCTCTTAAATCTGGTAGATGTTTTTAACTTTCTCAATTTTCAGTCTGATGGCTCTTATTTCTACACATTTCTGGTGGCTGTCAATTACCAATTTTCTGTCAATATGATGGCTGTTAATTCCTCATTTTCCTTTATTCTGCTGGCTGTTAATTTGACATTTTTCTTCAATCTGGTTGCTGTTAATTCCCCATTTTAAATATTTTTTGTTGCATTAGTTGCTCATTTTCTTTTGATCTGTTGACACTTAATTTTCAATTTTCCATCCTATGGTGCCTGTTAATTGTAATTACCCATTTTCCCACAATCTAACGGCTGTCAATATTCTGTCTTTCTTCTTTAACTATTTATTCTACCTTTTTTTCCATCTAGTGGCTGTTAATTATCCACTTTCAATGCCTATTTTCATTTAATCAGTTTACTTCAAATTTCTTCAATTTGGCGCCTGTTTGCGCTCCTTCAATTCGTCTTTCATTCAGGTGGCTATTTCTCTAGTGACCGTTAATTCTTCATTTTCCTTCAATCTAGTAACTCTTCTTTGTACACTTATCTTGATATAGTAGAGGCTGTTCATTTTCTGTCAGAAATGATAGCTGTAAATTAGACACTTTCCTCCAATCTGGAAGCAATTAATGTTCCATTTTTTTTAAAAGTCTAGTGTTATTAATTCTTCACTTTCCTTTATACTGGTGGCAGTTAATTCGTGATTTTCCTTCAGTCAAGTAGCTGCTAATTCTCCATTTTACTTCTTTATGATACCTGTTAACACTCCACTTTCCTTCATTCTGGTGGCCTTTCCAGTATCATTAGATTGGCAGTTGTTAATTCATAAATTTCTTTCATCCAGGTTAGTTGTAACTTCTATACTTCCCTTGATTCTAGTGACTGTTAATTGCCCTTTTTCCTTCAGGCAGATGGTTGCAAATTCGCTGATATTCTCTAATTTTCTTCATTCTGATGACATTACTTTATCAATTTTCTGTGTCTAGTAGATGTTAATTCTCAAATTTCCTGTCAATGTAGCTGTTATTATTTCTTTACGTTTCCTCAATCTAGTTGTTGCTAATTCTCCAATTTCCTTCATTATGATGCTTGTCATTTTTCATTTTTCTTCGATCTGGTTGGAGTATTTCCTTTAATATATTGTCTGTTAATTCTCCACTTTCCTTCAATCTGGTACCTATTACCGGTACGTTTAACTATTGTTAACACATGAATTTTGGCATGTCAATGTGATAATTCTGTATTTCACTTAGTAAAGGAAAGAAGCCATTTGATTACGCTTGTTTTATGACGTTTACTTCATATTCATTGAAACGGTGTGCCTTAAGAATTAAAATTTATTATAATATTGGGCATCTTTACACTTGTAGAAGGCTTTCAAATATAATCAGGACGATGTGTAAAAGTTTAAGCATTGCAATTATAGACTAATCTGTTGACTGTTTTTTGCAATTATGAAATAATTGAGTCATTTTTATCCCATTCAGTAATATTTTACCACCCAAATAAAATTAATTTGTAATTAGTTTGAAGTCCTGAAATGGTTTGTAAATATTTTATCGACGAACCACAAGTTAAGCTCTTACTTTTTGCAAACTTGCTATTATTGTTGTTTTAACACACAATCCACTTGGATTTTAAACTATAAATTTAATTAAGAAAAAATTCAATTTCTCAAGCCCTGTGTTACTGAGTTATGTTAAAATAATACTTGCATACAAAAGTTCAAATAATTTAAAAACTGACAAGTAATATGAATTTAAATAATATTGTTATTTACATTTTCCCTTTATTGTCGTCATAATAATAATAATAATAATAATAATAATAATAATAATAATAATAATAATAATAATAATAATAAAAATTATTATTATTATTATTATTTCTTTTGATTTCTGTGCTCTACACATTTCCTTCCGGGTCCGAGCAGCATGACATTTTCCACTGACCATTTTTGTAAAAAATAAAATCACCTAAGATGAAGCTCTTCGTAATGTGTGAGCTGTACTTGTGAGTACATTTTTTTGTATTTCTTTAACGCATGGGCTACCAGAAATCTCTATGGAAACCATTTCCAATCAATCCAAGGCCTCCAACTACAACTGAAATTATTTCATGTGCCACATTTTTGAATTTCCATTTCAAGATCATTGTATTTTGATAGTTTTTTTGAAGTTCTTGTCATTTCTTGGGGATTTCCATTTTTGGTTATATTTTTTCATTCTTGCACAGATTTATTCTTGTTCTCGTTTGATCCATTCTGCACTGGGATTATATTCCTATGGGTTTCTCCAAGTATTCCCCGAAAATGTTTGCACTTCTATAACTGTTTTTCCAATTTCACTGTAAAACTTTTTGAGGTCCATTTGGAATATTTTATTTTGTCGATAGAACCTACAACGCTTTTCATATCGTCATTATTATTATTTTCCTTACCTTTGGTTTGATTTGCGTAGGGGAAGGATTTACAATGAATTCACATAGCAAATTGTAGCCTTTTCGTAAAATTATTTTTCATTCGTGACCAGGCGAGCTTAATTGATAAGGACATAAAAAAATGACAAAATTGTTATTTCATAGATACGTACGTTTCTGTATAAAAACAGATTTTTTTTATGATCGAAAACACGGAAAATTTTGCTTGGTTACTGAGTCGCATAAGACTCGACATACTGAATACAAAATGCAAGTGGATACGTTATTTTAAAAAGAACAATTTTTTTAAAGCCCATTTTGATCGTTCATAAAATGGAAACCAAATCTGCCATCTTTGATAAGTTTTTCCCTCGGCTGAATTACAAATTCAGTTTCTACTCAGAAGATTTAGCAGTATGAAAATTCAATTGAATTCTTTCTTTCTTATTTAATAGGTCAAAAGATGAAGCTACATGAAAGAATGTCACAAAGTTCACAATATCTGACAGTTCGTCAGATGTAACATACCTCCAACAGAACGTCGAAGAGAAAATATGCGAATTGAATGTATACTGGTTGACACAAGATGAAAAGAAATTCATAAGTTTACTGTTACCTGCGAATTTGATTTAGTACTTGGTCTTCGATATTTTCCCTTGAAAGGAAAACTATATAGTTTTTTTTATAGTAATAATAGTTATAATATGTACTTTATATATATTATAATATATATATATTACTTTCTCGAACATGCGAAAAACCACAAAATCATATTAATATAAATATCACACATGATGGAATATATTCAATGGAATTCTTCTAGCATTTAAATTCTAAACAAAGCTTTCATAATTGGTGGAGTATGAAACTCTCTGAAAACTCAAGATGGTTCTAGATTGATCCCTTTCTAAAGATCTCACTAAATAAAAAAGGTGCTTGTTAGTCGGTACAATTACTTCTCAGCACCCATCGAATTACTACTAAATATGAGTATCAAGAAACTCCAGGGGTATGTGAACAGCAAAATTGCACCAGAATGCCAGACTAAATTACATTCTAAAGATGTCAAGCTGCATCCAGGTTATGAAGTTTGGATGTCAATTCTGTCGTTCATTTTCTCCTTCGACGTGGATTCGAACTGTCGCCTCTAAAGCGGCTGGGTACAACAAATGCAAATCACATTAATGGCAGCGCTATCGGATATTCCTTTTATGTATCGTATTCCCCCAGGAAGT
Source organism: Acanthosepion esculentum (assembly GCA_964036315.1). Lineage (NCBI taxonomy): Eukaryota > Metazoa > Mollusca > Cephalopoda > Sepiida > Sepiidae > Acanthosepion > Acanthosepion esculentum. The sequence goes on from OZ038482.1 coordinate 67,337,127, forward strand.
TTTCGAACATCGCTTCCTACAACTTTGATAAGAGCTATGTTTGTCTTCTTACTATGCCTCCCTGTTCTGCCATCCATTTAAACAAGCATTTTAAATAGGTTACTCGCTGTTTCCCTCTGTCTCCTTTCTTTTCAGTATGTCCTGTGTGCGTTAAGTTCTCCATCTCCTTTTTCCTTATATAATGTCCTAGAAATTTCAACTGTCTCTTACTGATTCTATGCATAAGTGTTTTTTGTTTCCATTTTCCTTAAAACTTCCTCACTACTGACATGTTCCATTCATGATATTGTCAGCATCCTTCTGGAGAATCAATTACTTATTTTGAACGCTTTTCATCTTCTTTTATCATTTCCCTTAGGTTTCTGGTTCATACTTTTCCAGAAATCGAAGGCTAAATTATGAGAATGTAGGTATACCAACCTCAATGGAAAATTGGCTTGGTTTGGCATAATTTGTAACATTGTAGACGTATGTTTCCTCCGTTTTAATTTCACACACTACAGCGATCAGAATCATTTGCTTTGATGAAACAGAATGCTATACCTATATCATGATTTCTGGCTTTTTTAACACTCTGGAAGAGCTGCTGCTTAATCCTAGCCATCAACTATTTCTAGTCGACCCTACTTTCATATTTTAAATGTCATAGCTTGTCTGGATCATTGTTTGCTACCGCCTGTCGTACATAGCTAATGGCTATATCTGCTTTTATCAAAACTCTTACCAATTCTATTTTTCAAAAGTTTTCTTCTCAGTGACGAAACAAACAAAACTAAATTATTCTATGCTGAATGTATGGTCATTTAAAACAAGGATAGATGACAATAGAATATTGAAATATTCTAATGACATTGATTAAAATATGATATGCATTGTTGAATTAAAGAATTTCAATTCTTTCTTACCAGAAAGAATGAAAATAATTAAGACAGAAAATTTACTTAGTGGTATTGTGTACGAAATTACAATATTTGAACATTGTATAAATATACTGTTGGGGATTCCGGGAATGGAATCCTGCACAAATAAACAACGCCAGTAATTGAGATAGAAAAATAAGTGTATGAAACGTAAGAATACAGACTTGAAGTGAAGATTAGTAGTTCAGGAATGCGGGTTAGTAGAAAGTATATGTACAAGTCTCTGTAAGTGAAGCCGTAATTATCTCCCTCTCCGGATACTCGTATAACTCTCTGTGAACACCCTGTGTACTGTGTCCGTATCTCTCACCCTGACTCAACGTATCTCAACCTGCAGGTATTCTCTCTGTCAGTATAAGTATACTTTGGACGAGTCCAACTTGTGTAAAGGGGGTCTGCCCCACAACACTCCACTCCCTAGCTTCTTTTTTGGGAGGAGTTAATATTTTTTTTCGCTTATGGTCTATTATTTGCGGTTCCATGAATTTTCTTTTTCGGCTTGTTCTTCTGATCTCCGTGGCTTACTTGTTGTTTTTGGATTTTGAAGGCTTCGAAAATCGCTTCCATCGCATCTTCATTTTCGGAAGGTGACGACTCTACCCGTCTTTTCTGTATCTGATTTATGTGTCTCCTGTGAGTGAATGTTTCACCTTGGATCGTGTATAGAACATTTCCCAGTCTGTTTATTATCGTACCTGGTTCCCAGTATGCCATATTATTCTTGAACATTCTGAAATAGACCCGCTCGCCTGGTTTGAAGCATCTTTTAGGCACTATCGGTGTATGCCGGTTTTTATTTTTTCTGAAAAAACAGACCGTATTTTGCGGGCAAACATCACTTCAGCTGGCGAAAGGCCAGATGGTGTGTTTCCGTTCGGGGTGCTTCTGTAGACTTGTAGGAACTGTTGTATAGCTCTTTCTGTTGGTACGTCCTTTGCTTTTTTCAAGGATCTCTTAAGCGTGTCCACAAACCTTTCGGCTTGCCCGTTAGATCGTGGATGGTATGGTGCTATTTTAATATGCTTGACTTGATAAATCGCACAGAATTCTTGAAAATCGCTCGAGGTGAATTGGGTACCATTATCCGTTACAAGGCAATATACAACGCCAAATCATGCGAATAACTCGTGTAGACAATTAATAGTGTTTTCCATCATAGGGTTTTTGTATCTGAAAACTTCTGGCCACTTGCTAAAGCTATCTACCGTTATCAAGTATTAATATCCATCTATGGGTCCTGCATAATCCACATGGATTCTAGACCAAGGTCTGTCCACATTAGGCCATGGTTTCTGTATAATAGGTGGTGCCTTTGCTGCCGCAGCACAGCCTCTACATTTTTCTACCATTTGAGTAATGTCGTTATCCATATTAGGCCCGTACACAAAACTTCTCATTAACGCTTTCATACGATTTTTCCCTGGGTGTCCTAGATGAAAGTCCTTCAGAATTCGTCTTTGTAAAGATTTGGGTATGACCACTCTTTCATCATAAAGTAATACGTGATCACAAATTGAAAAACATTCCGCTAGATTTCCTTCTTTTTCTTCTATTTTTCTCTTTGTACTTTGTATGAATTCATCCATTTCAGCTTCTCTTCTGATTTCTAACAAGGTCACTGGTAATTCCCTTACTGTATTGTCTAGAACTTTACTAATTTCGTCTTCGGTGGTAGGAACTCTAGTTTGAAATTATAATTCAATAATATAGTTTCCCATCTCAGAAGTCTGTTGGCTGTGTAAATTGGTAGTCCTCTTTTCGATCCGAATATAGTGAGAAGAGGTTTATGGTCAGTTTGAAGAGTAATCTCTCTTCCATATATGTATCTGTGGAAGCGAGTTATGGCGAATATTATGCCTAACGCTTCTTTCTCAATTTGCGAATAATTCCTCTCTGCTGGTAACAACGATCTAGATGCGTGAGCTATAGGTTGCCTTGTGCCATCCTGCATCTTTTGTAATATACAAGCTCTCACACCGTGTGAGCTTGCGTCACTAGCAATGATAATTTCCAGTTTGTGATCAAAATGCATCATTGCTAGATCAGACGTTAATTTCTTTATGATCTCTTTAAAAGCTTTCTGAGAATCTTCCGTCCAGTTCCATTTATCTTTTTTCAATAATTCATTGAGGGGAGCCCTCAATATGTGCATGTTTTCAATGGATTCACCGTAATAGTTCGCTAGACCAAGAAAGCTTTGCAACTCTGCGACATTTTTCGGCTAAGGCATATTTTTTTTTATTGCAGATGCCCTATCTGGATCTGGTTTTCTGCCACTTTCATTGATTATATGGCCTAGATACTTGATTTCTTTTAGAAAAAAATCGCATTTTTTCTTCTTCACTTTAAAACCAAAATCCTGAATTCTTTTAAAAACCTATTTAATGTGCGTTGCATGTTCTACTACATTACCGCTTTTGAGAAAAATGTCGTCTAATTAAGCAGTAGCAAAGTTCTATCCCATGAGCATGGTGTTCTAGTCTGTTGGAAGATTGACAGTGCTAATTTTATCCCAAATGGCAATCTGTTAAATTTGTAAAGTCCTTTGTGAGTACTGATACATAAAATGTTTGTACTTTCTTCTTCTACTGGAATCTGAAGATAAGCTTCACTTAAATCAATCTTAGAAAATACCTTACCACCGTTAAGCTTGGTAAATATTTCCTCCGGGCTTGGCAATGGATAGTGATAATCCTTGATAGCCTTGTTTAACCCAGTCGAGAAATCTACGCAAACACGGGTTTCTCTGGATTTTTTTCTTTACATAGACCACTGGTACCGCCCATTCACTGAATTCGATTTGTGAAAGGATTCCAGTTTGTACCAATTTATCTAACTCCTTGTTAATTTTTTCTATGGTTGCGAAAGGCACTTTTCGCTTTTTCTTGAATACTGGCTGAACATTTTCCTTTAGTTCAATTTTAGCTGCAACCTTATTACATCGTCCCGAACCGCTCGAGAATACTTCGAGAAATTGACTGTGTAGTTCTTCTTTTAATTTTGTAGCTTCTGACTGTTCGCATTCTATTTTCTTTCTGTGTCTTTCATTACAAATATTTTCAATTTTTTCGTTTTTCCATGGAATTTTACGTTTAGAATTACTTCTCCTTCAAAACTGATACGCTTTCATGTAACAGACTTAGCTATTTTTTGTGTATGCATCATGGTCGGTCTATTTAGCTTCCTCCATGTTCGTAAATTAATTATAGTTAGATCCGATCCTGAGTCTAACTGTAATTTTACCTTCTTATTTAAGATTTCGAGTTCCACGTATTTTCTTGTGTTTAGTTTGTCTTCGTAGTCCATTCTAGTAGTTCTTACCCTACTAGTGTGTTTTTTGTTTCTGCATTGAGATGCCTTATGTCTCATTTTTCCACATGCTAAACAGTTCTTCTATTTAAATTGACAGTCCAGTGGAATCCACCACATCTGTAACATGCAGATGTTGGGGAGTGTTATATTTGCTTTGATCTCTGTCATTAATCGCCTTGTAATTTTTTTCTTTATCATAATTTTTTTTTCTTTCTGGTGTGGGGTGGGTTGTTTGAAAAACGTAACTTTTTGTTCAACTTACGTATGTGCGCTACTCCCGATTCCTCGATATCCTTAGGGTCTCTTTTTATGCTCAAGCATTTTTGGCAGTCTTCTGACAATTTTTGTAGTGTTAATCCAGGCTCGTTTTGAAGCTTCGTGAGCATTCTTTTTCGCATTTCTCTGTCTTTGGCTGAGACTAATCCCTGTATGAAAATAAGACACTTAAAACTGTCCGGGGTCAATTCTGCCAATTTAAAATTATTGTAATGTTTGTTCACAATTGCGGCGAACGTGAAGTAGTCCCCATTTTCGCTTTTTACGAGGTTGAGACATTTTCACCTTTTGTGAAAAAGTGAAGTCTTTGGACTGAAGAGCTCCGTAAGGCATGTCAAACGTCAAATCTTTTGTCTTTTTCGGTAGAATATAGTCCACAAATTTTGTGCACTCCTCTGTTCCCAATTTCATGAGTAATAAACGTAGCTTCTTAGCTTCCGTCCAATTTTGGCAATCAATGTTGAAAATGTCTTCATGACGTCTGTAATGGTCCCCGAAATTTTTATCATCTTCTAGAGAGTATTTAAATGTTTCTATTTTGTTCCAAACTGCGTCTTGAGAAAAAGTCGCCTCTTTTTCGATATTCTTTTGTTATGCGTTAACCGTTACTTTTAATATTAATTCCTGGAATTGCATTTGTCTTTCTTCACTTCTTCTTATAATTTTTTTTTTATTTAAGGTTTTTCCTATATGTTCCTTGTTGTAATTATCACAGTCTGTATTCTTACGTTTAATATACTTAATAACAAAAGTGATAAAAACACAAGAAAGAAAAAAGTAAATTAAATTGGTTAGACTATATACCCAAACATATATTGAAAAAATCATAAACTTAATATCTCGGTGCCCCCTCTAATTCGGGTGCATGTGTAGTTATATCAAGTAGTCCGCTGAAGTTCCTAAGGACAACATGCTTGCACCAAAAGCTCTCTCCACTTTGTCATTAATTTACCTAACATATCATTGTCTCATATATATATATATATATATATATATATATATATATATATATATGGTTGGGTTGATGTGAGTTCGTGACCCTGGGTTTCACGCTTCTGCGATCGTCAAACAAACTGATTAATTTTTTTAAAATTTTGTATTCATGTAGTTTGCGTATATTGGTGTTATTATGGAAGTGGGAGGGATATCGTTGTCGTGATGTCACGCATGCTAACGCAAACATACATGCATGCCCGTACACCCATTCAGGTACGCAGGCGCACATACACACGCGCTCGCCCACCAGGGTTCAGAAAAACATAAACATATGTGGACAGTATGGGACTTGACATATGTATGTATATGTGTGTTGATGTCTACATACATATGCGTTTTATTGTTGAATTTCAATCATGGGATGTGTATCCATTTCTCTCTTGAATGTAGCCATGTCAACAATCTGACCATTTCTCTATTTTTTTCGGTGAAAACGTATATACGTGTGGTGGGTTCTGCGTAAAAATATTATTTGTTGTCATTTTAAAGCTGGTTATTTGCTTGTTTTTGATGACTGCGTATATGTAACTGGTAGAAATTGCAGTTCGTAATCCGTATTGGTTTTTATTTGTTCGTGTTAAATTTGCTGGGGGTGGGCAGGAGTAATTTACGTTAATAATTATTATAGCGGACTAATATGGTAAGAGTAGTTGTGATGTGGTAGTAATGGTGTTGGGGGTTGTGTATGTGTGTGTGTGTGTGTGTGTGTGTGTGTGTGTGTGTGTGTGTGTGTGTGTGTGTGTGAAAGATGCCACAATGTGAAGACACACAGACTGCGCCAAATTTTAACGTTCTCCTTTCTCTTTCAGGCCTATGGAGATCATTAATATGCTCGTTTCCAATTTGAAACAAGAAATGGAAAGGTATTAACCGGCAACAGTGACTCGGGAAGTGGCTCTGTAAACAGGTGAAATTATAAGTAGCAGTGGAAGTGCCCGCTGCAATGCATGTTATCTGTGATGGTTCTGGGCACCGTAAGCAACGTTATCCATGTTAAGCTATCATACTTCACTATTTACATTTCTCTGACTATCATCCTCATCTTTGTTGCCATATTTATCACAACGTTTCAGCCGTTGTACGCTCCGGCCTTCTTCAGGTGGTTGGAATGTCGAACTGAGCCCTTTATTATGTAGATGGTTCTAGTTCCACGTGCTATGTCTAATGGATGTCAGTTATCAGTTAACTCCTCTTAATTCCCCTCTAAAACCGCCTTAATCAGGTATTGAACTCACACTCTTTGGGCCATGTCACTGGATCTAACTAACGCCTTTATTTACTATGCCATGTGTCCTTGACAACATCTGTGAATGAATTTCTGAGTATTATAAACCTAATGTCTTCAGCAACCATTTTTTACCAATGCTCATATTACAATTTTTTACTGTTATCATTGCATGTTTTTTACCAGAGCTCATATTGCAATTTTCGTTGTTATTATTGTTTTTCTCTGGCACTCCTTATTACTGGTTCCCATATTGTATTCATTTTTATGCTTGATCGGCTCAGGAGATTTTTGTGGCCTAGCATATGTGCTGATTCCTTAAGTTTACGAATTTTCCAATGATGTTCTATGTCTATGGTTTCAACCTGATCCCAAAGAGGGCGGTGATTTCCCTTTTCTCTCCATATGTAGTCAGCAACACCTGATTTTTCCACTTCCCCTCGTGTTACATCTTTTTGGTGATCTTGAAGCCTTACCTTAAGGGTTGGGGGGCTGTCTCCCCTTTATATTTCTTTCCGTTGCTGCACGGGATGGAGTACATACAGTCTTTAGTCATGTTCTCCTCTATGAGGGGGGTCTTACTCGGGAGAGGTATCTGCGAAGTGTCGTCCAGCTTTTGAAGGTTGTTCTGATGTTACATTGACCGCAGATCCTTTGTATTTTATCCCATAACCCCGTCACATAAGGCAGGCAGACTGTTTTCTGAGTGTTGTTGTCCTCCTTTTGTACCCGCCTATCCCAGTTTATTGGGGCTTCTATCATGTACACAGGGTAGTTGTTACTTATACTGACCAGTCCTTTATCTAATGTCTCTGGGTCGCCACTTATGACTTTTGCTCGGTGTTGTAAGCAGCGAACGATCCTTTTCTTTACGCTGTATGGATGGTGGGAGTTGAAATTGAGGTACTGTCCGGTGAATGTTGGTTTGCGGTATACGTAAGTCTTGAACCCATGCTTTGTTCGAGATATTAGAACATCCAGGAATGGGAGTGTGTTACTCATTTTCGCCATCGTGAACTGTATCTAAGGTCTTATTGAGTTCACATGGTCCAGTAGAATTATGAAGGTGTCATCTACGTATCTTAACCATAGAGTTGGCCTTAGAGATATAGATTCTAATGCCATTTCCTCAAAATATTCCATGTATATATTCGCCATTGCCGGTGATAATGAATCTGAAGAAGGCTGGAGCGTACAACAGCCGAAACAACAAAGATTAAGATGATAGTCCGAGAAATGTAAATAGTGTAAATAATACCTCATCTCAGAAATATAGAAAGATACTGTCATACTTCTTATCGTAAGCACTAGTGCTAGATCTGATGGCTAGACCTGCTTCCGCCCAATTGGTCACGTAATCAAGGCGTGACTGGCCGATAATTTTCATATGGCCTCTTCTGATGTATATTCCTTGGACTACTACTTCAGGTACCTAGTGGTTTTATTGAATAACATTTTTCTAGGTTAAAGATGCGTTCAAATTTTTTAATATATGTTTATTTGTTTGTTCTATATACATACGTACACAAATACATACATAAGGCGAGTTTAGTTTCGAATCTATAGTAATGAAAAATTAGTTTCTCTGGTCTGGGCATGTAGCAAAAACGAATAAGAGTAAAAACTATCAAAGAAAATCTTCTATTTGTGAGCATCTACCTAATAAGCAAAAAAGCGATATAAAGGTTTTATACAACATAATATGCGGTTATTAGAAATTCTCCTTGTTTCAGTTATTTAGTTTCAAACAGATCAGGGTGGCGACATCTTGTTCCCCAGGGAATTAAACATTTTATGGCCTTTCAGACGAGACACCAAAATGTCAGAAGCCTCGTACGAAAAATGAGAAATATGTCTGACCCACAATTTGCTCCAAGACAAAGATATCCAGTGTGTGGGAAGATTCTTTACTTCAAAGGTGCTCTTGTTAAAACGTAGTAGCCAAAATAGACAAGTGAGATTGTCTTAAGTTAACCAGCAGCTAAAACTAACATGTTCTCTCTGTGTGCATTTAATGCCAAACCATATGCTAGCTTGAAAAACCATCATTATTGCTAAAGCAAAAATGTTCTTTGGCAGGATATACTCAGAGATAGTACCGAACATGTATGTCGCAAATATTTGTTGCCGAAAGAAATCTCGGTCCCAGAAGCCATTTGAGAGCACACAAAAGAGCCAAACAAAGACTAATTTAAGAACGTCATCACACTCGAAATCGAGTAGGTGGAAAGCCATTACATACATTGATTATTTTAAATATTTCACCCCCCCCATGCCCAGTAAGATGCAAGATGTTATTGAGAAATAAAGAAGCTAAGAAAACGTTGAGGAGAGAGAGAGTGGGAACATTAAAAAGACCAGAATTCACGGAGACAAAAGATGACAAGAGACGTTGAATTTCAATTTTTGAAGTTTGCATTTGACAGAAAAGCAATAAACCGGAAGAGAGTCACACAAGCGAGAAATGTGAGTGAAGAAACCATTAGCATAGAAGTTACGCTTACTTTATTAATTTCAACAGGAAAATAATGTGGCCTAGTTGTCAATCTAGTACCGTGCTTAAATTCGTGAAGTCGAGATAACAAAGAAGAAAGCTCACCAGAACAATATTCATTAAAATATTTATACAAAAGGAACAAGGAAGCTACGTAAATTGGAAATTGACGAGAGCTGAGATGCAGGGTGACCGATAACGTTACAATGTTTTCTCTGGGTTCTGTCAAGAATCTCTCGATACAGAAGCACCAGACCAAATGTGGTAACAGTATTCGATGTACAGACGAATAGCAGTTTTATAAAGGTGCGATATAGATTCTGGAGAAATACATTGTCTAGTAAGAGACAGGGAACCAACATTCCAAGTAGCAGACCTAACAATTAATTCAATATAATTTTTCCATTTCATATCAATGGAAAACGTTTAAGCAAGAAGGCGCAATGAATTACTCTCTTGGAGGTGCACATCAGAAATGCTGATGGATGGTTCTCTTATACAGTTAGAGGAGATCTGTTTAGTTTTGAAAGCGTTAAAATTAACAAGCCATTTCTTGCACCAGTTAACAACAAACTGAAGATTATTTTCGATATTAGCTGTCAATTTAACCTTATCGAACTGATCAGACTTCCTATCGAGACAGGAGTAAATGGTTGTGTCATCAGCATAGATACCAAGTTGAAAACTGATGACATCATATAAGTCATTAATGACAATTAGTAACAAGTAGGCTCAAGGATTGAGCGTTGAGGGATACCCGCATTAATGTAAAAATATCTGGGGCCATTCAAGATAACATTTATTTCGTGAAATTTTGGAACAAAACAGGTTTTTCGCTGGAAACTTGCACACACCTAATTTATGAAAATTCCCACCTTTGACAAATGTAAATGGACACTTCAATTTTCAAACAAGAAATGTTATTAAATAATTTACACACTTCAAGAAATTATTATGCAAATTAAAACCTTTATTATTTATTCAGCAATTCGGTTTATTAATCACCCAATAAGTGCGGCGGTATATTCAATTTTTTTTTGCACGAACATTCTTTAACATTTTGTTGACAAGTTTTATGGATATTTTCCTAACAGGTAACAATTTGACAATACCTATATGACGCCTGGTCCAAACTAACGGAATTAAAGTTCTGAGATTAAAAAAAAATAACAAGAAGAAATACGTTACCTAACCTTAGCGAACCACTCCAGGATTCCATTACACAAAATCGGTTCCTCAAAGCAAATCGGACGCAGAAAGATTAGTAGAAAGAGGAACGCAATTTCTACTTGAGGAATCATGCTCTGAAAATAAAACACATCTTCTTGTAGTCTTTTGGTAGGAACACTCGCCCAGAATGCAACATTCTTAATTTTATGGATAGAAACTACCACCTATTCCAAGCTGCTGTTACCCCCGGTGTTAGCTGTTTTGAGAAATCGCACTTATCAAATAAGGATGCGTATAATCTTTAATAATCAACCGACGACATTTTTGTCACACAATTGTTTCGGTTTAAATACCGTAATCAATAGCACAATGCGTATTATAGAAAATCTAGTTATGCTCTTAAAGACTTACTTCTATCCGTGTGCCTGGCTCAGAATGACAATGAAATCCTTGATCAGAATAATCAGACTATGATTTTCCGAAAGATTAGCAGCATCCTCCTTATCCATTTTGAGATCAACAGAGGTATTTCAATCCTCCATTAAGAGAAATCACCTAAGAGTTATCAGCCTGGAAGCCTAATTAAAAAGGAAATTGCAAACTTTGGATATGTAGAACGATCCGAAAGGCGTCGCTTTCCACACAAATATCAGCGACTATCAACTGTTGCACCAACAATGACAGGGTTTACTCTTCTAAATTTTGTTCTATATTGAAATATTTTTGCAAGACTGTTGTAGAGTTACTTTCCGCAGTGGAAACTGTATTTGGACTAAATTCGGTCCTAAATAGGTTGAACGTACAAAAACGTTAGGAACTTGTTATAATAATAAGTATTACGCAGAGTAATCTAGTTGTGGTAGCTGACTACTTTCGTATTCGACTCTCAGTTGACCCTCACTGACTCCTACTTATATTTGGTGGGAGAGTCTATTATCTATAGACTAGGTGTGTTTCACCATAACACCCCCTCCTAAAACTTTACTCTGTAGGGGTAAAACAGTTTTCTTAATTTTTTATTATATTTTTTTTTTACAGAAAAGGAAAAAAAAAAAAAAAAAAAAAAACTTCATTTTTTTTAGCAACATCGTAGCGTATCTCCTACGTTTTGAATCCATTCAAGTTGCCTCTCTTTTTCTCTTGGATCGGCGTACCTCAGGTAACATCGTTGCTGGCGTTGGTAGATCATATGTATAAAAAATCACCTCCATAGGTGTTTCTTCCGCGGAACCGCTGTCAACCACGTCTGAAGAGCGTCGTCTGATCTGGTTAATGTGTCGTCTGCACGTGAATTTTTCACCTTTCACGAAATACATCATGTTGCCAATACGCTTTTCTATTTTTCCAATCTCCCAGAATGATTTATTATGTTTATATACCTCAAAGTATACTTTTTCACTAGGATTGTATTCCTTTACTTGAATAAATTTTTCTCTACCTGGCTTTGTCTTTTTTGGTAATAATTTGTCGAAGACAGATCTTACGCGACGTGCAAACATCACCTCGGCTGGCGATTGTGAGGCTGGTATTGCGTTATTTGGGATAAGTCTGTATACCTGTAGAAACTTCTGTAGGGCTTCATCTGCAACCTTTACATTTTGCCACTGCGTTCTCAATGTCCCTGCCCATATTCGGCCAATAAACAAAACTTAGCATTAGGCTTTTCATTCTAGTGCTGCCTAGATGACCAGTATGAAAATCCTTTAGTTTTTGTTTTTGCAGTGTGTATGGAATCACCACATGTTCTCTATATAACAATACTGTATCGCAAAGCGAAAAAACATTTGTTGTGTACTGGTCCCTCTTGGCTATTTTTTCTTTTATTTTCAAGATATACTCGTCCCTGGTGGCTTCTTTTATTTTTTCTAGAATTACCGGAAGTTCCCGAACTGCATTACACACAGTAAATTTCATCTCTTCTTCTGACTTCAGTGAGGTAATTACCGTGTCTTCTAATGATTCGCTCCTTTTAGCCAAATTTATTCGATGGTATGTACTTCATGCTAAAGTTATAATTTATCAATATTGTAGCTCATCTTTGTAGTTGGTTTGCTGTATGCGTCGGCAAACCCTTTTTCGATCCAAAAATCAAAATTAGAGGCTTATGATCGGTTTGTAGCTTAAAATGTCGACCGTGGAGAAAACGGTGAAATTTCGCTACTGCAAATATTATTCCTAGCGCCCCTTTCTCTATCTGAGAGTAATTCTTCTCAGCCGGAAGTAGTGCTCTAGAAGCATGAGCAATTGGTTTTACTTGACCATCTGTCATTTTGTGTAAGATACATGCTCCTACTCCATACGCATTTGCGTCGCAAGCTACTATGATTTCTAAATCCGGATTGTAATGGGTTAAAAATAATTCCGAGGTTAACACTTCCTTTATCTTTTCAAATGCTTTCTGGCATTCATTAGTCCACTTCCAGGGTTTTCCTTTCTTTAATAGTTCATTTAATGGTTCCCGCAGATCATACATTTAAGGGATGTATATTTGGTAATAATTAGCTAATCCCCCAAAACTTTGTAATGTGGTAATATCATTCGGAGCCGGCATGTCTTTTATAGCCGCTGCTCGCTCTGGGCCTGGCTTTCTACCATTCTTATCGATGATCTGTCCCAGATATTTCACTTTCTCCATAAAAAAAAACTCGCATTTACTTTCCTTGAGTTTAAATCCCAAATCCTGTATTCTGGAAACTACTGCATTTACATGTTTCACGTGTTCTGATATACTTGTACTTCTCATGAGGATTTCGTCCAGATACGCTACGGCAAAATCTAGACCACCCAACATCGAATCCATTACTTGTTGGAAAATGGCGGGCGCGACCTTAATTCCAAAAGGTAGTCTGTTAAATTTATACAGACCCCGATGTGTGTTAATACACAAAAGTTTAGACGTTTCTTTTTCTACCGGTATTTGCAGATATGCATCGCTGAGGTCTGTCTTCGAAAATATTATGCCTCCGTTAAGCTTCGCAAATATTTCTTCCGCTGTTGGTAGAGGATAATTATAGTCTTTGAGTGCCGCGTTTAACCCCGACGAAAAATCCGCACAAACACGAATTTCTTTAGACTTTTTTTTTACGTATACCGTCGGAGCTGCCTAGTCACTATAGTCAACTTTTTAAGTACACCAGATTCCTCTAATCTGTCCAATTCTTTATCTATCTGTTCCATTGAGGCAAACGGCACATTCCTTTTCTTTTTGAATACCGCATGAGCGTTTTCGTTTAGAAAGAATTTTGCCTCCATCTTGCTACACGTTCCCAACCCTGGATAAAAAACAGTAGGAAATGTTTCCTTAAGTTTCTTTATTAATTTTTGGGCTTCGGAGTTTAAACTTTCTACCTTGTAACAGAAAGAATTTATCGGTAGATCCCATAATTGAAATTCTGTTGTCCAATTCGTACCAAGTAAGTTCGTGGTATTTTCCATGACAAATAGTTTAACTTTTCGCGTTTTTTATTTAACGTGATGTTTGTAACAAGTTCTCCAATAAATTGTATTTTTTTCTCCCGTCACTGACTTCGCGATTTTCTTTGTCTTCATTAAAGTTGGTTTCCCCAATTTCTTCCACGTATGCAAATTTATGATAGATAGATCCGAATCAGTGTCAAGTTGCATTTTTATTTTTTTATTACTTATTTCGACGGTAACAAATTTTCTAGTTATTCCATCGTTTACCTCGTTGGATGTTAGTTTTCTTATTTTATTGCCTTTATTTTTTGACTGGCAATGTGTGCTTTTATGACCAACACTTCCACAGTTGAAACATTTTTTATTCCTAAAATTGCAATATCTGTACCAGTGTAGTTCACCGCAAGCAAAACATGGCTTCGGGAGTTTTTGTTTGTTTTTCTCTGGTATTTCACTTTTTACTTGATAATCTGCAATTTTATAATTCTTTTTGTTAGACTGACTTTCTTCTTTGTAGCGTATTTTCCTTACATGCGAAACGCCAGACTATCCTATCTTTTTTGAGTCTGTTTTTACGCTAACATATCTTGTGCAGTCTTCTGCCAATTTCTGTACCGTAATACTTGGATTGCTTTCCAATTCTGCCAGTACTAATTTTCTCAACTCTGCGTCTTTTTCAGCTACCAGCCCCTGAACAAACACCAAGCAATTAAAATTGTCTGCGCTTAACTCTGCTAGCTTGAATTCTTCACAATGCTTATTCACATTGGCTGCGTACGTTATATAGTCTTGTTCGTCATCTTTCATCAGATTCAAACATTTCCACCTCTTGTGGAACAAAGATGTCTTTTTACTAAATAATTCACTTAATATATTTATCGCCTCGGTAAATGTCAACTCGTTAGGTTTTTTTCGGTAAAATGTAGTTTACCAATTTGTTATGCTCAGCAGTTCCTAATTTGCTCAAAAGAAGCCTAACCTTCTTTCCTTCACACCACGAGTGGCAGTCCTCGTTATACACGTCCGTATATTTTTTTATAATATTCTTCAAAAGTTATCTCTCCATCTGGACAGTACGTGAATATTTCAATTGAATTCCATATTGTATTCTCGGGGAAAGAATCATTTTGTAGATTTTTCTCTTCCTTCTTCTCAGTTATTTCCAGAATTTTGTTTTGAAACTCCCTATGCATCTGCTCCATTTTTAGTTGAAAATGCATTTGTCTGTTGGAAGTTTCCTCTTGTAACTTAACAAATTCCTGTAATAGAATTTTGTATTCCTTCATTTTCGCAAAAAAAAAAAAAAAAAATTACACACTCATTAAATACTGTAGAGGGAGTCCAACGTATTTGCAATTCGTGCCCTATTTGAGCAACTGTCTTATCAAGAAAAATATTTCTTTTCTCAGTTGAGAATACGCCAGATTTTTTTCGTCACTAAATTGACGTTTTGGCTTGCGAAAAAACTTTGCCAAGTTTTTTTTTAAAGTGTGAATCCGAGACTTTGTCGCCCACGTTATTGTGGCGAGCAATTTTTTTCTTCCTCCGTATGAGTGCGAATTTCGTCGCCAAAACCACTGTGGCGAACGAACTTTTTCTTCCTCCGTATGAGTGCAAATCCTCGTCACCAAAGTTGTTGTAGAATTACTTTCCCAGTGGAAACTGTATTTGGACTAAATTCGGTCCTAAATAGGTTCAACGTACAAAAACGTTAGGAACATGTTATAATAAGTATTACGCAGAGTAATCTAGTTGTGGTAGCTGACTACTTTCGTATTCGACTCCCAGTCGACCCCCACTGACTTCTACTTATATTAGGTGGGAGAGTCTATTATCTATAGACTAGGTGTGTTTCACCATAACAAAGACACACCATGGATTCTTGCTTCATGTTTTGATATGATCATAGAAACGATAATTTCAAACTGTCAAATAAAGGAACCTGGACTTGTAAAAAGGTTGTCTGATAAAAGGTGCTTTACTAATTTCTTCATGATGTGACATAGAGAAAACCAAGGTGGATTTAGTAATCAACAGTGCTAAAGAATTAGGATGAAGGTGCTAATTACTTGGGTAGAAAGGATTCCGGAGTAATTCCAGAAATAAGTTTTTTTGTCTTGTTTCCTGGTCCGACAGTACGCCAGTGAGCGCACGGCCATTGAGGGAGTTAGGAAGTTGTTCAGACTCCGGCAGAGAGATAAGAAAGCCATGGAGGATCTGGAAGAAAGAATAGCGGGGTTAGCGGCACTGGCTTTCCCGGAACTGGCGACGCGAAACAGTGTTCCGATACAGGCCCTGTTAGCCGACGTATATATGGATGCGTTGAGCGATAGGGAGCTGCGGGGTGACGTCCTGAAGAAAGGGCCGAGCACCCTGGCCGCGGCCATTGAAGCGGCTCGCAACAGTGAACGACTTTGAGACAGAATAAGGGGGAGTGTAGCCAGGGACCCCAGGGGGACCAAGATAATGAAAAAGAAGGAGCAGGTTCGGGCACGGGACCCGGAAGAAGAAGTAGAGGAAAATTGGGAATTGGAGGCAGATCCGAATAAACGAGAATGGGACTTGCGGTATGGATTCTATAAATCCACGCCAGGCCGGTATAGGCTGGTGTGCTGGACGTGTAAATGCGCTGGGCACAGGACTCGGGATTGTCCAACCAATTGGGCAGGAGACCCCAGGTCTCTGTGACCCAATTGTACGATCTGTGGCGAATACCGGCACAAAGCTCGGTGGTGTACGGCGTCAGGGGACCGTAAATTAGGCATTAAGCGGACTAACGCACTGTTAACACCCACCAGGAAAGCAAAGAGCCCGGGAAACGCCGCTGGGTCACCCGTGAAGGAGTAGGAGGAAGGGTGGCCCCAGTCCGAGCAAGACCTCTGAAATGTTGGACATGTGGAGTGGTTCGTCATTTTTTGGCCGACTGTCAGCGGAGAAGATGCTGGCATTGTGGGGGCGCAGGCCTCATGAGGCGAACCTGCCCTCATAAGGGAAGGAATTCTCCGAGGCGAACAGGTCGGGATAGAAATTAACTGGAGAGACAGAGGGGTAGAGCGGAAAGGCGCTATCGTCCAAACCTCATCCCAGCCAGAGGGACCCCCAGACGAGAAATGGGACCTCGAAGAAATAAGGAACCCCCGTTGCTGGCCCCCACCTCTCGGTGGTACAGAAGGGAGGCGAATAGGAAATAATTTGGAGATGGAAGGGAGGCCCGAGTGTACCATTTGCTGAAGGAAGGGCCGGATCTCACATGCAATGAGTTAGGGCCCTGGTTGATACTGGAGCATCAGTATCACTGGTTAGTTCGAGGGAGATGGGGAAAATTGAGGCCAGTAGATTTATCCATAAGCCAGGCCGATAGCAGTAGGATGTGGATAGAGGGCATGACATGGCTGCCGTTTCAATTAGCAAGGACTAGAGGTATCATGAAAGTATATGTAGCGCCTGACTTGTGGGGCGAGTTGATTCTGGGAGTGACTGGCTTAAACAGCACAAGGCCCAGATCCGTTTCGACCTAGCCACCCTGACCTTAGACGGGGTAGAGATACTGCTAGGGGAAGACAATTACGAGCAGCTACCTGTAGTAGCCCAGGTAGATATAAAGTTGCCACCTAGATCCACTGTATCTGGGGAAGTCGAAATTATAGTAGAAGGAGCCCTGAATGACGGCTTGTATCAGGTGAACCCTACGGACGGATATGATAATAATGAGGGAGAAGTGACAGTATGTAGTTCATTAGTGAAAGGATCAAGGACCGTCTCCCGGCTTCTGACTAATTCGGCTAATAAAACCGTCAGAATAAAGCGAGGAGAGGAGTTAGCACGGGCTTGCCCCGTAAGGGAAGTCGAACAGGTGAGGATAAGAAACGAAGATAGGTCTCGGAACAAGACAGAGATTAGCGAATTAAGGGACGAGGACATAACAGTCCCTGAATGTTATAGAAGAGAATTAAGGGGTTTGCTAAGTAGAAACCGGGAGGTAATAGCAATGACGGAGCTAGGACAGACAGAGACAGTGGAGATGAGGATAGACACCGGTGACCACCCACCTATCAAGTTATGGCCATATAGAACCCCAATCCACAAAAGGAAATTAGTAGAGGAGGCAGTGAATGAGAAGATGGACTCGGGGATAACTGAGAGATCCAAATCTCCCTGGAGCTTCCCTATCGTGATAGTTGAAAAGAAAAATGTCGGACACAGATTTTGTGTGGACTTTCGCCAGCTGAATGCGATTACAAAACCGCTAACAGTGCCCCTTCCCCTGATTGATGACATTTTGGCTATCCTAGGGAAATCTAAGTGATTTTCTACCTTGGATTTGAGATCGGGTTATTGGCAGGTGGCCCTGAACAAGGAGGACCAAGAAAAGACCGCGTTCACCTGTCACATGGGTCTTTTCAATTTTAGGGTTATGCCGTTTGGGTTGGCAAATGACCCGGGTGTGTTTAGTCAGCTCATGTCCATAGTGTTGAATGGCATGGAGACGTTTGCCATGGCATATCTAGATGATATCATGGTATTTTCAAAATCACCTGAGGAACATTTTGAACACCTGCAGCGGGTGTTCGACCGCCTAAGGAGGCATGGCTTGAAGCTGAAGATGTCAAAATGTCAGTTTCTAAGAGAGAAGACAAAATACCTAGGGTTCGTGATAAATAAAGACGGAATAAAGAGCGTCCTAGACAAGGTAGAGGTAATAAGGGCTATGCCCGCGCCGAAAACTGTAAGAGAGATTAGAGGCTTTATAGGAGCCATAGGATATTATAGGAGGTTCATACCCGCATTTAGTCGGTTGGCGGGTCCTCTGATAGCCCTGATGAAGAAATACGCCAGGTTTAGGTGGACGGAGGATTGCCAGCGTGCATTTGAGGCTTTAAAGGACCAGCTGACTGCTGTGCCCTTGTTAGCGTACGCAGACTTAGGTAAGCCCATGGTGCTGAACACTGATGTTAGTGATAGGTGCATCGGAGCAGTACTCACGCAACCCTGTCCCGATAAGGATGGACCCGTGCCGGGGGTGCCTGAAGAGGTACCAATCTATTTCCTTTGACATCGGCTTTCCGAGACCCAACAAAGATGGCCGGTGATAGAGAAGGAGGCGTTCGCCATCCTGTACGCTGTGCAGAAGTTGGACTATTATCTGAGTGGGGCAGTATTTACCATTAAGACAGACCACCAGCCCCTCAAATACCTGTTAGAGGCAGAGTGGACGAACAAAAAGATCCAAGAGTGGGCACTGAAACTAAGTGGGTACAACTGTAAAATAGAGTGCCTGTGCTGATTTGCTATCGAGGATTCCGAAACAGTTGGAAACGGAGTCCATCAAGTTAGAGCCAGGTGTGGACGATAAGGCCTTCCAGATTAATGTAATTAACTCATATGGGTTAGAAGTGAAACCTAATTGGGAAGATCAGGAGGCGGGAGAAACAGAGACCATTACGGACCCCCACTAGATAGACATGGTTAGACAAAGTCAAGCGGATAGTGACATAGCAGCCATTAGGTCCAGGGTGAAGGCAGGAAATACCGCCAAATGCGCATTGCAGGGTGATGTGTTGTATTACCTATCCGGGAAGGATCAGGAGGTGAGCTTGAAGATAGTGATACCCGAAAAGTTGAGGTCTGAGATCTTAGATCAGTGCCATAGAAAGTTAGGACACATGGGGATTGACAAGACGTATGGGTCGATAATGAGAAATTACTATTGGCCCAAGTTGTTTAATGATGTTGTGGATTATGTAAGGAAATGTGTAACGTGCCAAGAGCAGGGTAGAGGAAGTAGGGCTGCTCCGGTTTTAGAGACAGATATTCCCCACTACCCATTTCAGAAAATGAGTTTAGACATTTCAGGCCCTTATGGGCCAACTGATAGAGGGAATTGTTACATATTAAGTTTTGTGGATTGGCTGACAGGTTGGCCTGAAGCATTCGCCATACCTGATAAGAAGGCGCGAATGGTGTCAGATATAATATTTGGCGAGATATTTCCCAGGTATGGGGCTTCCGAACAGTTGGTTACGGATAACGGTTCGGAAAATGTGAATCAGGTTATGAGGGAGGCGTTGGGAGAACTAAATATTCAACACATAACCACTTCTCCATACCATCCCCAGAGTAACGCTATGGTGGAGAGATTCCATATGACTCTTGCTGGTGTGCTGGCTAAATTAGCGGAGCATAATAGAGAGAATTGGGATCTGTTTTTAACCCAAGTCTTAGAAGCTGAGATTCTCGGGGAACGAAACGACCAAGTTTTCCCCCTACTATCTAGTATATGGCCGGGACGTGGTCTTACCCATAGACAATCTATTAAGGCCTAGGAGGAAATACTTAGGGGAGAACCATCATAGGATACTTTTAGAGCAGTAGTACAAAATCTTTACACGGGTGAGGAGAAGAATTCGAGGAGCCCAGAAAAAGCGAAATGATAGGATAAATAAGAATAGAGAAGAGGTTTCCTTCCAAATAGGTGACCCGGTGTATTATAAAATACACCTGAGGGACGGTAAACTAGACCAGAGGTGGAGCCCCTACTATAGAATAGTAGAACAGACAGGTCCAGTGTCCTTTGTGATATGGGATCAACTGACAGGGAAAGTGAAAAGAGTACACGCAAATGACATAAAGTTAGCTGAGATAGAAGACTGGGAAGGGGGCGGCATAGAGATGAAAGAGAAAAAACTGAGGAGGACCACACTGGTGGAACCAGAACTACTAGGAAGTTATAGTGAAGCTAGCGAGGAGGTCGAAATTAGTCCCACTACCCTGAGGCTGAGGGAGATAACTCGATCCCTGGTTGGACACCCTGAGGAAGGGAATTTAAGCCTAGTGATAGCGGAGAGAAAATTGTGCTATCCAGGTTTTTTCACCCACCGAATTTAAATATATATATATATATATATATATATATATATATATATATATATATATATATATTAATACATGTCTCATTAAATAATATAGATAAGCGTTGTCTATATATTTTATGCAAGTTTTTTTCATATAGTCTGATAATCTTAATAACATTATCATTAAATAATGAAAGAAAATCACAATATTGATACATACTTTTTTTTATTTAATCCGATCTGAGCTTTCGGCTTACATAAGCCATTATCAAAGATGACAATTACACAATATATTTATGCAATACACGAACAAGAAATTGATGATAGTATTATTTGTTTACATGGATGATTTCCAAGCAACGATAAACACGTGCATATAAAACGCAATATATATATATATATATATACATGCATGCACATCCAAAGTCCCATTCTATGACCATAACGGCAATATCTACACCCAAACTAATGGCGTCAGTATGGGAAATCCACTCGGCCCATGCTTTGCCAACTATTACATGTCCCACGTAGAAAATACGACATTCATGCAAGTCCGTAAACCGAAGATATACGTACGCTACGTAGACGATATTTTCATTTTAGCGAACAACATTAAACAAATAGACACACTTAAGACCACATTTGAGAAAAACTCCGTCCTTAACTTCACTTATGAACTTAGCCAGAAAAACTAACTTCCATTCCTAGATGTCCTCGTTGAATACAGCAACGACACTTTCATTACATCCTTATACAAAAAACCCACCAGCAAGAACTCTTGTCACCTAAACTTTAAAAGCGAATGTCCACTTAGGTATAAAATAGCTGTAATAAAAAACTTTCTAGAAAGAGCACACCAAAATTCATCCTCTAGACTACTCTTCCTCAAAGAAATTAATAACGTAAAACAAACCCTAATCAACAACGGCTTCCCTAACCATCTTATAGACCAAAAAATAAGACTATTTCTCCCTAAAGTAAGTAATAATGAAAGTGAACACACAGTCAAAAATCACATATACATTTATTACAAAAACCAAATGCATAAGAATTACAAACAGGATGAATGCTCACTAAGACATATTATAAAGAAATACACCACCCCAATCGACCCAAATAAAAAAATCAAATTTATTATCTATTATAAAAAATTCAAGACAGCTAACCTCATCCTCAAAAATAACAACACGCCTCATAAGTCAAAGTTGCAAAGAACGAACATTATTTACGAATTCAAATGCCCCTTAAGGAACTGCGTTCCTAACGAAACCGGACTCATAAATAATTACATCGGTTACACAACCACATGCTTATCCAGACGTCTTACGTTACACCTATCCGATCACAGCTCCATTAGAACCCATTTAAACACACACAAAAATTTACCAGACTCCATTAGAAATATACTAGTAGAAAACACAAATATATTAATTGCTTCCACCTGTAAAAAAAGGTTAAAAATAATGGAGGCTTTAATAATAAAAAAGAAAAAGCCTACCCGTAACAATATTAACTATGAACAAACACACAATGTGCTAACCGTATTCGGAAATTAAAACACCACTACTACACACTAAGACATATACATAATGCACACACTCAATTAAGCTGAAAAATCAAATCATCCTTGATAATGGCTAAAGATATAACCAAAAGCGTTCGGAAAAATAAAACATTCGGACAGTTCTTACACACCCTTTGTCCAGCAAAGGAAGTTCTTGTTCGTACACAAGAAAAATTAAATAAAAAACTTAACCGTAGTACCTTGTCTGTCGTTTTTAATGAAACTTGCATAAAAGAAGGATTGCTGCCTAAATATACAAGTATATATATATATATATATATATATATATATATATATATATATATATATATATATATATACAAGTTTAGGATTGGTATATACGGAATGAAATCCAATAACCAACAATGCGTATATATATTTGTGAATATGTATGTTTGTATGTGTGTATGTATGTATGTATGTATGTATGTATGTATATGTATGTCTGTAGATATATATGTGTATATATCTATGTGTAGTTGCGTATGTATGTGTGTATATATATGTACTAGCGGATGTGTATATGCATTTTTATACTCATGTCGTTTTAATTTACGTTTGTTTAATTTTTCATGTATACACTTGTATTTGTAAATGTCTATATATATATTTAGTGTATATGCATATATGCATGCGTGCTTATGTATGTACATCTAGATGTGTATGTATGTATGTGTGTGCTTGTATATGGTTGCATCTTTATATGTATTTCTTCACTTGCCTTATTTACTTTTCTGCGTCGACGTATGGGTCAATATATTTATATGTGCTTATCTATGTGTATGTTTATGTACGTAGGTCTGTGTATGCGTACCTATTATCCTTATATGTGTCTATGCGGGTGCATGTATTAATTTATATGCGGATGTGCGAGTGTTCAATTATATGTGGAGGTGGTTATTTACTTTTGTCTGTAAATGTGTCGAAAACTATATGTTTTCAAAATGTATATGTGTATATATATGTATATGTGTGTGTATATGTATATATATATATGTGTATATATATATATATATATATATATATATATATATATATATATATATATATATATATATATATATTTATATATAGTTATTTGTTTAAATTTTTCAAGTTTAAATTCGTTTAATAACATATTAAGCCACGAATAGCTTCGACATTTGACCGTCTAGATCATATTGAATGTAGATGTATGTGCCTGTGTGTATCGATGTGTATGTGTAAGTATAGTGCATTTGCCTATGTGTGGTTTGCTTTTTTGTATGTGTGTGTATATATCTAAATACGTCCGAGCGTTTAACATGCCGTTGTTCGAAGGATTTCACGTGAGAGGCGACTAACATGCTGAAATGTAACGAAAAATGTATACATCTATGTCTGGGATTCTAAATACAACTTTCAACTTAATTTCAATGAAAATATAAATTAAATAGCATATATATCTTTTATTTTTATTTTTATATTTATTTTTTTTTTTTTTTTTTCTCCTTGGTAATTCTACAATTTAAAACTTAATAGAGATCTGATTTAGATTTCTAAATAGGTAATTTTAATTTTTTACTTTTAATTTTAATTTCAAATTTTATAAATCTTTTAATATCTAGATAACCTTGCTTAGTTGTCAAATTTTTCGAATCATCCTATACTTGTTTTTTGATTGGCCACTCTAGCTTACGTAACAGCGTTTACTCTTAGCTAAGGATCGTTGATTAATTTGAAACTTTTAAAACCATTTATTCTATATTCTATATTATCACTTGACAAGACACAAGAAGTGTTGAAACAAAATGGCTACTTTTGTCGTGATTTTATAACATATTTATGTTGTAATATTCAAATAAATAATTATATATATATATATATATATCAGATCATCGCAAAAATGCGTACCTGACCTGATTTTCATTGTTAATATAAAATGACCCTAACTTGACACTGGCATTTGTTTTGAAACCTTGGATCGTTCAGTTGCGAGTCAGACTTGAATGTTGAATGTTGACGGTTTGTTCACAAATGAATGATTTAAAGATCGAGTATGAAAAGTTTCACTTTCGCCATATTATGATCTATGAATTTCGGAAAGCAGTCAGTGTTGGATATGCGACAAAAAAATGCAGATGGTTCATTTGGATCGTGCTCCAGCTCTTCGGACGGTCAAAATGTGGTTTGGCAGATTTCGTCAGGGTGATTTTAACCTAAACGATCAATCATGCCCCGGGCGACATTCCGGCGTCTTTCTTTCCATCGTGGAGAATAAACCTAAAATTTCTACGGAAGTGATTGCTAAAGGTTGAAAATTGATATCGCAATTGGCTTACGTCATTTGAAGAGACGTAGGTTCAAACTCTCACAGAACAAACTGGGTCGTGTTTTCTGTGGCAATTTCTTTGCTCTTACGCCAAGAAAATGAATCTTTCAGGACAGAATTGTCACAGACAATGAAATATTGGATCGTTTATGATAATATTCGACACAAACGAAGCTGGAAACAAACTTGTGAATGTGCAGGATCCCCGGGCTTGCATCCAATAAAGGTATTTCTGTCTGTTTCGTGTGATTGCAGAGGGATAATTCCCTTTGATCTGCTTCCAGCCGGCGAAACAATAACTGAAAAGAAGTATTGCAACCAATTCAACAGTCTCGATGCTATTCAAGAAAAACAGCCGATTTTGGCAAAGGCATCGTTTTCAACCACGACAACGTCAGACAGCATGTTGCAAAACATTAGCTTGCAGAAGCTTAAAGCGTGGAAAATGGGAAACTGCTCCAGATCCACCGAATTCCCTTGACTTGGCTGCTTTGGATTTCTATTTGTTTTGGTCTCTACAGAACAATTTAATTGACCAAAAAGATGACTCTTTACAGTCAGTCGAAAATTACCCCCCCCCCCAAAAAAAAAACACGAAGTTTCTACAAAAATTGCATCAACAAGCTTGTAGAACAATAATAGTTGTTAAAAACAGTGCAGGCTATGTACTTGGCGAATAAATGTTTTTGTGACTATGTAAATTTATGTTTCTAATTTTCTAATCGGGCACACACACACGCACACACACACACACACACACACACACACACATATATATATATATATATATATATATATATATATATATATATATATATTCAGCATCCCGACGTGTATGTATGATCGCTAGCTCAATGATGAGCATCAGTATTGTAATATATATATATATATATATATATATATATATATATATATATATATATATATATATATATATATATATGTATGCAGGTGTGCAGAAAAATAGGAAAGAACACATTAGGTAGATAATCCGGTATTCCTTAGTAAATAGCTTTATTTTCAAAAAGACAGTGCTCCATACAGAAGTAGAGCTTATATTATAATAATATTTTTAGTTTTTAAAAATATGATTCCTTCGCTACATAAGAGTTTTCATGTTTCAAAAGCGAGAGCCGAGACCCCTAACATAATTTTTGAAGTTATGTAGAGGTAAGGTGTCTGGACCCGCTTCCTTGTCAAGCGAGAATTTGGGAATCTCGGTCCAGACACCTTAACTCTACATAACTTCAAAAATTATGTTATGTGTCTCGGCTCTCGCTTTTGAAACATGAGAACTCTTATCTAGCGAAGGAATCATATTTTTAAAAACTAAAAATATTATTATTATAATATATATATATATATATATATATATATATATATATATATATATATATATAGTAGTGCTATGGTGTCCTCCCTCCAAATAGTCTATGTTGGACTCTTCCGCCTACTATAAGATTAGTAGGAGAGAAGACCTTGGAGGTAACAGTTTAGTAGATTGAACGCTGGTCAACCGACGCCCACTCACTAAGCGTGTAATACTATTCTGCCGTACTTACTGTTTAATATATATCTGCAACCCTGGTTTTTGTGATTTTATTAACCATTTACTTGGTCACAATAAGTAGTAAACCATAAAATCAAAAATTACCTCATACTTCGTCAATCTTATTCGGTATACAGACTGAGTTCGTGTCGGAATTAGAAATTTAACTCTGACAGCTGTCGAAAAAATTAATACAGAAATTATTCATTTCGATTTTTCAGTCAGACGAAAGGCACGTGTCAGTGGTCAGTGGAGGGTGTAAGGTATTAGCCTTAAAGGGAAAAGGTTTTACAAAATTAAACCCGGATATTAACCTTATGACATTAAATTAGGATTATATGAAGAATGAATGAATAATGCTAATTTGATACTAAGAGAGGAATGTAAAGGTATTTTTTAAAATTTTTATAGAGATAAGGTTAAGTTTAAATACAAGATCCTACTTAAAAATACTCTTCCAAAGATAAATTATACTTAAAATTGAAATATATTTAATAAGTTATATTTAGGCAGTTTATATTAAAATTAAGTGACAATATAATTAAACAAATTATAATTAATAAAAAGATTATTATATTAATGAATAAAAATTATAAAAAAATATTTAAAAGACTAAAAATACAAATTTAATTTATATATAAAAAACTTAAAATATATCGATAAAGAATTGAAAGTGATAAAAGGAAAGAGATTTCATAGGACAGGGAACAATTATAAAAACACTTATTATTAATATGGTGTAAAAATATAGAATTTTATATATTCGACATTTGAAGAGTTAGAGAAATAATAGCTAATAAGGTAAAATCTATATTATAGAAATCGGAATGTATTTTATGACGACATTTTAAACTAGTTCATTCCTTTAATTCAATAGTTTGCTTTGATTATTGCATTTTATTATTTTAACTTTTCTTGTAAACACAAGTTTACATCTATTTCCAAGACTATTAGGCGCATGTGCGGAACCTATAATCTTCCAGTCTATCTGTGGGTTTAGACCTTTCTCCTTCAATTCCCAATTTTTTTTTGAAAGAGCTGTCTCCTATTTTAATTTAGGGTTGGTAAAAAGTGCCTCTGGGTAAAAAATCTCTGTTTCCATTCTCCGCGGAAATTCCAATGTAAACATTATAATTCTTCATGTTTTCTTTGTGGGAAATGGTTGCTTGGCATATCACCCTAGTAGATCTGCATTTTTCCTCAACTGGACAACTTTGTTTATATCTACAATTACAGGAAGGTTCAATACCAGGTTTGTTGTTTATCCCATAGAATTTGCTCTGTATAATAAATACATTGAGCTCTTTTTGTGGATCAATTTTAATTTTTTTATATTACTAGGATCCACTTGGAATATATACCAACGGATTTATTACCTTTACTATATATATATATATATATATATATATATATATATATATATATATATATATATATATATATATATATATTGAAGTATGTTTTCAAATTCTATCTGTTTTATTTTTTTTATATTTTTTAGTTTTTGCAATAGTACTTTCACATCCAGATCAGTTTTATAGAGAAATTATAGGTCCTTAATTTTTGCCTCGTGTATTATACTCTCTCACACACTCATTATTATCTAGAGAATTAATGTTATCAGTTTATAAGGAAAAAACTTTGATTGTCACCCTCGAATGTTTTAGAAAAGTCAAAATTTGATTAAAAAATGTACATTCTTGATAATGATTTAAAATAGTCAAAGGTACTTGACCAAAAACATTTTGAACTTTGAACTTTATCTATTAGACCTGCTTATGCGATTGCCTCTACTGATAGAAACACAGATTTGGAAATTGCGACAAGGTTAAACATAGATAATATATCTATTAAAAGAGAAATTGCAAAATAAGAACAAAATAGAGTTTTAATAAATATAAAAAAAGAGATTTAAGAAAGTTAAATAATAATAAGCATTAAAAAATCGCTTTACTAATAAAAAATTATTTGAAAAAATTAATTTTTTCAAAAAGAGTGAAAATATTCAGAACATCACCTAAAAGAAGAAAACAACCAAACTACAACTAAATAACACAGAGCGAAATATCTAAGTTGAGTACTTTTTACTGATGTATGTAGAGCTACTGCGAATAAACATGATGGTTACCCTAGAGTTTGGGTTCTTCACTGAAATAATAATGCGATACAACCTAGAAGACATCAAAGGGTAGATAGAATAATATTTTGGACTTGTAAAGTAAACCAGATAATTATAATTCTCTTCATATTTGGTGATGTTAAATGTAGAGAATTGTTGTAAGATTTTGGACAAGAAACATTAAGTTAGAGTATACCATGCTTACCAAAAAGATTTCAAACACTAAATTATGGAATATCAACTAGCCTCTTTAATCCAATAGAAGACATGATGCGTATCAGGAAATGTATATAAGAGTTTAATGTTTATCATTTCGGGTAGTTTTATCGTTCTCTCGGGTAGTTTTATCGTTCTCTCGGATAGTAAACCAGGATGCTGGTGCTATATCGAACGTCGAGATGATTTGCCGAATTCAGTTGCAGAAAAGTAGGCCGTAATAGCCATGATCATCATTTCTGGTCGAAAGTTTACACGTGAACACAACATCATAGCATCTATCACTGCTTCATCGCCAAAAAAAAAATAAAAATAAAAATGTAATGGAACCACCGGAGAAGTCTGCGGCAGAGTTTCAGGTGACAGTAAATGTCCAGGAGCAGTCCAATTTGCAGATTGTATTTGACGACACGTACAGTTCCCAAGTAGATACTCCATGGCCGTACGCTCTGTGCCTGTGCTGGATGCCTGTATAAATAAAAGGAAAAGCAAGCGGGTCCCTCAGTAACCTGTCTTCCCCACCCCAATGCTATATATACTGTTATTTGCCACACTACAGTTACTGTTACATCTTCGACTACCTTCCTCAAAACAGTCACCAATCACTCACATTCATTAAATGCTGTATGTCAAGAGAAAGATAAAAAGGAATATAAAAATAAGTACTACAAGGGGAAAACATTTGCAACATAGATCAGGGTGTTTTAGAAAGGAAGAATAAGCAGCCCCGGCGCTTGAATAATTTGAGAGTAGACTTTAGAATTTTGGAATCAATCCGGAAAAAAATGGAGGATCTCCAAAATGTCGTTAAGCGTAGATTTCCGAATTTGGCCATGCTGGAGAAGGCAAATAAAACCTGTAGAATGTTGCCACCGTTGCGCCACAACAACAGTGTCAACCTTAAGCAGCTGAAACAATATAGTTCGGGAATTCTCAGTATATTTGATAGTCTTTCAATATGTGTGCTTTTGGTTGATAAACTACTCTTTGAGAATGCAAACTATGCGTGCTAGATCAACACCATCAAGGAAAAAGCATCTCGCTTCATCGGGAGTTATGCACCCAATGATTACTTTTTGTCTGATTGATCACTTTGTGATATCATCAAGGCGATTAGTTTTAGCAGATGATTGGAATGGTTGAATTGGCATCCTTGACTCCAATTTAAATCATAGGGTCGGAGAGAAAACTAGTAACACGCCTGAGTGGGTAACATTTCTTTGTTAATTTATTTCCAAATTTCATTTCATCGGTAAATTCCAGAATAAATATCCGAAACAGGTAGAATAGATTGTGACAAATAGTGGCCGCTCGTCTCTGTGCAGCTTTATAGCTACATAGACCTGTTTTATTTAAAACTCTTAGATTGTTCCAGTTTTCATAGTTTATTTGGATGATAGCTTATCCGCGTTCGAATAAACTTAAATAAGGTTAAACGAAAAATGACTGGTTACTGGAAATTTAACACATCCTCGTTGGATGTGAAGGATTCGCTAAGATTCGTGATGAATGGGAATCTATTGTGGGACCACCTTAAAGTAGCATTAGGGCTTTCTTCTAACGACTAGTCGCCAACTTAACCGACTTGTAATTAGAGCGGCATTAAAATAATTGTGGCCAAACTTTGAGAGGCTGTAACCTGACCTGATCAAGTGATAATAAAGAGAGGTCTTGCAAGACGAGCGGAGAGTATCGATCCCTATGTTCTTGAGCGCTCGATCTGGCACCTATCACATGACGATCGTCCAAATGTCTTTTATGGCGAGTTTGTTTCACTAGAAAGCCTCCATTGCAGTGATATGGAGGAGTCTATTGAGTATATGCCCCTTCTTTCAATGAGTAGTCATGACCACGCTATGCAGGTTTACTGAAAGCTACGCGGGTTGCATGATTCATGCACAAGATTTTCTTCGGAAGCTAGTTCTATTCGTAGTTCTGTGCGAAGAGAAACACCGCATTTACGTGTTTATTAGCACACAGCAAACGGCGACATTTTTCTTTCTACTAATAATCTGATCATTTACTTTAAGTATCAGCATATGGGTTGAGATCAGAATCGGGAGAGCGACAGAAAGAGACGGCTATCTTCATCGTACTTTTGCGAAATGTTGAGGAAGGCAAATTATGTTTTTTTTTTGTTTTTAATTAGACCCCGCTATCTGAAAATCAGCTCTGAATTGAAAGGCAAATTATGCTATCTATCTATCAGTGATCATTGTGAATTCAAAATATTTCCTACATGTACCTATGTTACTACATGTTATTTGTGAACATGTTACAAATTTCCAGTATTCCCTCTCAGTTCTCGATCCATTCTGTCTGCAACTCATAATCATTCCTTACGTGTTGTTGTCATCACCCTGCTCAAAAGGTGTTAAAAAACAAAAATACATCAAACCATTGTTCAAATATAGATTAAAAAACAAAAAAGGATTTTTTACAAGGTGATGACAGCTTGGTATTGTCGGCTTGTTGGCCTTTGACCCAGCAATGTCAAAGTCAATTTTGGCTTAATTTCAACACTGTTTTCCTTATCGCTGATTTAAAAAAAAAAAAAAAATAAAAATAAACATATAAAAAAATCCTGGTTTCCAGTGTTCAGGAATAGCAATTTTAACTATTTTTTCATATTTTATCCCCAGAAACATTTTTTAGAATCATTTACACCAACCAATTTCACTTAGAATTTCACTTTTGATCTGCACCCTAGTTTCACGGGGTGCAGATCAAAAGTTTCCTTGATATTTTGTTCAGATGATGACAAAAGTCATTTTTCAATATATTTTTTCAGATCAAATAGGCTGTAGTGTAACAAAATAACTTTTGATATGTTTGTGATGATTTTTACTTGGGATAGAAATGTTTTATCATAGCAGATCTGTATTGACTTTAGTGGGGATAGTTGACCTCAAAAAGCTCTGCAGCACTTGTATTTTAATTTATTTATAGTATTTATAATTTCTACAGATAGTATCAACAAACTAATGGCGTAAGCTACAGTAATAAAAACAGAAATAGGAATTGCTGAAAGTTTTTTTTTTACTTTAATAATTACGAGGTACTACATAAGCTGGTTCTCGTAAAAAAACGTTACATCAATTATGTCCTTCCGTATGATAACTTGAATCTCACGTTAACTGTCGATATGTGACGATAGTCATCACTCATCACTTGTCAATCGCCAACGATGTTAAGATCGCCTCCTTTTATTCTAAACAACATTTTTCTTCGAAGAAAGTAAAAGTTTCTTTTCAAAATATATTAAATAATCTTTAAATTTGCTAATTTTCGTCAAATAAATTTTGAAAAACGTATAATTGATTTTTGGACGAATTTTAAACTAGGATTTTGTTTAAGTTGTTCAATGCTTCCATAATCCTTGCCTTCAGGTCATCTTTAGTGCTACAATAAGTTTTGTTGGTCTCTCGCTCAACTGCACCTCACATCAAGAGAGTTGCAGTCTGGAGAATTAGGTGACAGTTGACCTAACATCTTATATTCAATCACTTTCTAACAACCGTAAGGAAGTTTGCCTTTAGCTTTTTATAGCGAAGGAAACGGCGAGTCGTCAAACCAAGCGACAGCATGTCACGTGTATCCTACGACGGAAAATGTGGCGAAAAACAACATCAATCGTTGTGTCTTCTTAATCCCTGTTCCTTTATTATTCCCTCTAAATAATGTTTCGCTGTCATTTTGTTACACTTTTTATTTCCTTACATGGAGTGAAATGATTATATATATATATATATATATATATATATATATATATATATATATATATATTTGTGTGTGTTTATATATGTGCCAAACAAACTATTAATGGACATATGTATGCGGATAGATAAATGAAAAGATATATCGAAAGAGAGAGTGGGCAGGAGAGAGTAGATGTCATCAAAAGCTATCCAATACAATGAACTATAATTGTCCGTACTTGTCTATGAACATTTACTTTCCGTAATGCTAGAGTTTCTATTCACATAAACTTGACTTTAGTATATCTCGCTTCAAGTTAAAACCATAACACTATTTACTGTTTCGTTTCGGCTGTATTGTTTTCAATTTCACGTTTATCCTCCGCCCTCTCCTTTAAGATATGGTTGACATCACTTCACCAACACTGATCTACATATTTTTCTGGTAAAGCCGGCTTCGAAACTCATTGTCCCACCACGTAAGCTCTTTATTTAGAGTTGTACTTTTTCCATTAAAGCTATTGCCGTTACATTTGATAAACTTATGCTGATGATGATTGAATTTATTCGTATACTCTTTCAGTTTTTCTGTTTTTCATAATGAACATTTCTTTTCATTCTACACAATCAAATACTACATCTTAGAAAGCAAAACATTAATCGACTTAAATAATAATAATAATAATAATAATAATAATAATAATAATAATTAGAAATACCCGTGAAAATTTCATGGTTTTCCTATTTTAATATTCTTAATTCTTAAGTTAACTGAGTTAGTTCATGGTGAGTTCTAAGACAATAAAATATCCATAGAAATTCCTCTATCGCATCGTTAAAAATTTGAGCTTAACAATTTTAACAAAATATTGTGATAACAATCATAAATAGTAATTCTGGTCGTTATTTTAAGAAGTGGGTACAAATGAAAAGATTTGAAATTGGCATTTTTTTCCCATTTCACTGAAAATGCCGTTAAACACTTCTCTTTTTTAATTCTTTTATTCATTTCTCAGTTAACCCAAGTAGCGTCTCTAATATGTGTTTTGTTTATTTTTTAATAATAATGGAATAGACCATTATTTATGAGGTATTTCGAGGAGACGTTAAACACTTCTATCTTCCCTACTTTCTTTCTTTCATTTATTTTCTCACTGAAACCAAGTAGCGTTTTTTAGCGTTTGAGGTATTGTCAGGACATAAGGGCCGCGCGAACTAGCGAACGGAGAGACAAACAAAATTAGGATAGAATAATAATGGTTGAAGCATATGTTCAATATGTTAATCGGATTTTGTGGAAATGTTGAATCAAATTCTTTTAGCAGGGTTAACTACTGTTACTGTTTTCGTTCTTTCAGATATTTTTTTCTTAAAACTGAATCAACAGAGCATCATGCTTCCAGTTATAAGGACATTTTTAAAAAAAGAAGAAAAAAATCACTGGACAAGTATCTATCTTTTTATCTTCGTCCTGACGGAAGCCAGAACTACCACAATCAGCTGGTTTGTCAGATGAGTCACAGAAGCTATGATATAATGGACTGACATCAGTACGCCACCTGGCGACACGGAAAGTTAAATGCTTTTGCCTAATGGAACTCCTTTCTCGACCAGATGATGCATTTTGATGTCCAAGTGCGAAATATGCTACACTGGGTTTATTTTGTTTGCTTTTTCTTAATGCAGTTTACATTAGCAGGCATACGGCAGGAGTTTCAGGATAGTGATTGGTTAAGAGTAAATTTATCATGGTGATAAGCACGCGAATTTCAATCAGGCAGAACATAGTGGTGTGATGGCGTCTGCAAGCGCCGTCCCAGTCGAAACAAAATAAAAGATAAAGAGATAGAAGCAAAGCTCTTAATGGAACTATAAATCGGTCATTGGCTGTGATCAACAGATAAGGGCAGAGTAGGCTGAAATTTACGATGAGATTAAAGGAAACTAAATTTGCGGTCTCTCCCGAAAATCTTAAAGAACCCCAACAACAAACGTATAAGAGCAAATGGTGAATGCAACTTTGACTAATGAAAGTTAGACTGCTATATTCTCTAACACGAAAAGAGACACATACATATATTTTTGAATTGCATAAAAATGCATCATATTTATTTATTAACGGGTAATGTTTTTCGATCATTAAATAAATATTTTATACATATGTATATATGTATATTGGCGGATGTCCACTTTCAACGAAAAGAAAATTAAACACACTCTTCCATAGAGTTTATACATGCGGAGTCAGTTTTCATAGACTATTTCTGTAAGTAAGTAATGATATTGTTGTGGATTCCGGGATAAAATCCGGTAGCAAATAATAACAAACGCCAAGAATGAATATAGGAATATAAATGTATTAACGTAATAATATAAACTGGTAATATAGGTGAGTCGTTCCAGGAATGCGGGGTTAGTAGACAAATATATATATAGTCTTTGGTATCGACGTATCGCTGTATGACTTCTTACTGAGTCTACGTGCTCGTTACTGTGACTCTTGCCCGCTACGTTCGTACGCTCGTTCCTTTCGACGTTCGACTATGTTCGACCTCTGTCTCTGTCTCTATATCTCTGTCTGTGGGCTATCCACTAGCAGTAGTATATGCATACCCTGGGTGAGTCCATTTGTGTAAAAAGTAGAAGACCCCTCCACCCCCCTCCTTAGATCCCTTTTGGGTGGGAGTTAGGATTTTTTTCTCTTATGGTCGATAATTAGAGGTTCTATAAATTTTCTTTTCCTGTTTGACCTTCTAATTTCTGTGTCGTCCTGTGGTCTTTGAATCTCAAAAGCTTCAAAGATCGCATCCATCGAATCGTCATTTTCTGCAGGTGACGAGCTTGATACCTCAACCCGTCTTTTTTGTATTTGGTCAATATGTCTTCTGTGGGCAAATTTTTTGCCTTGTATTGTGTACATCACATTTCCTAATCTGTTAATTATTGTACCTGGTTTGAATGAGTACTATAGGTGTATGCCGGTTTTTGTTCTTGTTCGGCAATAACTTATCAAACACAGACCGTATTCTGCGGACAAACGGCACGTTTCGCTTCTTTTTTACTGCTGGTTGGACATTTTATTTTAATTCAATTCTAGCTGAAAACTTGTTACATCGTCCCAAACCGCTCGAGAATACTTCAGGACATTGACTATGTAATTCTTCCTTTAATTTTGTCGCTTCTGATGGTCGCACTCTATCTCCTTACAAAAAGAGCTGATAGGCAAATCCTATACGTCGAACTTTTGCATCCAGTCTGTGCCCACCAGATTTTCTGTATCTTTCATGACGAATATCTTGAGATTTTTGTTTTTCCGTGGAATTTTACCTTTAGGATCACTTCTCCTTCAAATTTTATACGCTTCCCTGTAACTGACTTAGCAATTTTCTGTGTATGTATCATGGTCGGTCTATTAAGCTTTCTCCATGTCTGTAGATTAATTATCGTTAGATCCGAACCTGTGTCTAGTTGTAATTTTATCTTTTTATTTAAAATTTCAAGTTCCGCGTATTTTCTTATGTTAATACTGTCTTCGTCGTGCATTCTAGTAGCGCTTATCTTACTAGTAAATTTTCTGTTCCTACATTGGGATGCCTTGTGACCCATTTTTCCAAATGCTAGACCGTTTTTATATTTAAAACGACAATCCTTATTCCAGTGTAATCCTCCACATCGATAGCATGCAGATGGGGGGATTTTATATTTGCTTAGATTTTTGTCATTATTTGCCCTATACGTTGTACTTTTTCCATTATTATAGAATTTTTGTTTTCTTTCCGGGGAGGG
The DNA here is from genome assembly GCA_964036315.1 of Acanthosepion esculentum. NCBI lineage: Eukaryota > Metazoa > Mollusca > Cephalopoda > Sepiida > Sepiidae > Acanthosepion > Acanthosepion esculentum. The sequence continues at coordinate 67,373,010 of OZ038482.1, forward strand.
TGAAAATCTTTTTTCATTATTATAGAATTTTTGGTTTCTTTCCGGAGAGGGTGAAAAACGTAAACTTTTGTTCAACTTACGTATATGTGCTACTCTTGACTCCTCAATATCCTTCGAGTCTTTCTTTATACTCAGGCATTTTTGGCAGTCTTCTGATAATTTTTGTAGTGTTAATCCAGGCTCATTTCGCAGTTTTGAAAGCATTATTTTGCGCATTTCACTATCCTTAGCTGAGACTAACCCTTGTACAAAAATAAGACACTTGAAATTGTCCGGAGTTAATTCTGCCAACTTGAAGTCGTCGCAATTTTTGTTCACGATTGCGGCGAACGTGGAGTAGTCCTCCTTTTCGTCCTTTACGAGGTTAAGAAATTTCCACCTTTTGTGAAAAAATGACGTCTTTGACCTGAAAAGCTCTGTAAGGCATGTAACTGCTTCGTCAAACGTTAAATCATTAGCCTTTTTTGGCAAGATGTAATCCACAAATTTTGTGTATTCCTCTGTTCCTAATTTTCTGAGTAATAGACGTAGCGTATTTGCTTCTGTCCAGTTTTGACAATCGATGTTGAAGATGTCTTCATGACGTCTGAAATAGTCCCCGAAATTTTAATCCTCTTCTAGAGAGTAATTCAATGTTTCTATCGTATTCCACACTGCTTCTTGGGAAAAAGTCACCTCTTTTTCGATATTTTGTTATTTGTTACCCGCTACCTTTAATATTAGTTCATAGAGTTGCATTTTCCTTCTGCGTTTATAGTAATTGTTTTTGCCACTTCTCTTCCAGTCTTTCTTGGAGTTGCTGTTCATTTTGGTATTTTACAAGTTCTACTAAAATACTTTTAAAATCTTCTATGATAAGAGTTTTACGAAAAACTCGCTTTTCCGTATCTTAATCCTTGTAAATCTTTTCTCGCCAAGTTGTTGTGGACACTGGCAAACGCCATTTTTTGTGTAGGCCCGAAGTCTTCGTCACCCAGTTGTTGTGGTCGACGAGAGAGAAAAATTTTCTTTCCTTTCGTGTAAGTTCGAATTCCTCGTCGCCAAGTTGTGGCCGACGAGAGAGAATTTTGTTTCGTTTTCCTTCCGTGTGAGTTCGAATTCCTCGTCGCCAAGTTGTTGTGGATTCCGGGATGAAATCCGGTACCAATAATAACAAACGCCAAGAATGAATATAGGAAAATAAATGTATTAACGTAATAGTACAAACTGGTAATACAGGTGAGTCGTTCCAGGAATGCGGGGTTAGTAGACAAATATATATATAGTCTTTGGTATCGACGTATCGCTGTATGACTTCTTACTGAGTCTACGTGCTCGTTACTGTGACTCTTGCCCGCTACGTTCGTACGCTCGTTCCTTTCGACGTTCGACTATGTTCGACCTCTGTCTCTATCTCTCTGTCTGTCGGGTACTCACTAGCAGTAGTATATGTATACCCTGGGTGAGTCCATTTGTGTAAAAACAGATATTGAAGTTAATATGAAAATAGTGCATGAACTTTTTGGCCTTGTAGTTTTCAATTAAGTAAAAAAAGACCTATTGATAGAAAAAAAATTGTTTTGGATTTCTTATTAATAAGGCTGAACTGACGAGTTTGCGTATTTTGTGAAAATAGGCTTTTATCAAAGAAATATTTTCGTGGTTAAAATATTTCGTTTTAAGCCTAGATGGATGTTTTCCTTACGTAAACTTTTTCCCTGTTAAGTATCATTTACTTCTTATTACTAATGATTATTTACTTTACTTTTATTGGTAATGATTATCGAATATTTTTTACTAATAGTTATTATTTACTATGATTTTTATTAATAATATTGTCATTTTAGTTGTTTCTTTAGTTTCAAGTGTATATATATATATATATATATATATATATATATATATATGTGTGTGTGTGTGTGTGTGTGTGTGTGTGTGTGTGTGTGTGTGTGTGCACACCTACGTCGGAGGTTGGGCCAGCATTTAACGTCTGAATAACAAGGTTATATAGTATTAATAACTATTAAGATATTACACTTGCCTTTATTCAGAAACGGAAACTGAATACTCTACTGACAGTGTTTACAGAGATTTCTTTTTCTTTTTCACTATTGTGTTTTTACAACTGATAATATTTGAACGAAGTATGTTGTGTATACACGTTGGAATATTGCTAGACTTCCATCGCATATTTTACTACATCCCAATTAGAAGGCGTGAAATGAAACATGGCATCACGACCACACCGAACTTTATTTAAGTATATAAATGTTCACTGAAAAACGACTTTGTCAACTATAACATGCATCATTTACGACGATGATATGCATCTGATATTTGTTCTCTTTAGAGAACTGCAATCCCTAATAAACTTTGCTTTCATAATACTAATTCTTTTGAAGTGATTACTATCAAGTGTATTGTTACAGTAACAAATAATCAATGTTATTAATTTACAAGCTCTTACTTTCGTGAAAATTTTGTTGGAAATATTTATTATTTTAGCATTAGTCAAGAAGAATGAATTTATATGGAAAAAAAGGTTATACTTAAGTGCTGCAATTTTGTTTATCGGATTTTATAGACAAAATTTACAATAAAAGTAATTTACAATAAAATATAAATAAAAGTAACTATGCAAAAATATGTTTATGTGCGCATAAATATATATCATGGCGTCGATATATATGTGTGTGTTATTTTTAATTTATTTCGTTTAAACGCTATTTTTGATAGATATTCATATTCGAGTAGAAGCTCTTTTTTAAATTAAACAACATTTTTTTAATAAAGAGTTTTTTTTTAAAAATTACACTATTTTTCTATCCAACTACATCTACCGCCATGAATATTCAATAAATCTTATCAGAAAAATATGCGTCCTCCAGCAGGGTTCGAACCTGCATCCTGTATGGAAAACCGTCATTGGATCTGACGTGTCTGACCGTTCGGTCAAACAAAGCCCGAACAGAGCCTTTTGAGAATCGACAGAGACGTGTATATCACAAAAGGCAATATTCGGACTGCACATGCATCGGATTGCATAGGACTTTAACACCTCACTGTACCATAACGCAACATTCGTACCATCTAAAGTTCAGACACGGATTATGCACTCGTATAAGTATTGCTTCACCATGGAATTTTATCAGGATATCTACTACACACCAATATATACAGACTGTAGCCAGTGTCACGCTTCACGATATTTCACTTTTATTTTCAATTAGTGTATGTATGTGTCGGTATGTATGTATTGCAAGCTTAAAAATGGTAAAACTATAACGAATGAATATTTTATTCATTTCCACCAAGATGTATTTAAGCTCTGGTTTTTCTTACAGGTAAACGTTTTTTCATATAACCAAATTGTTCTGACATATGCAAAAATATAGTCATTAATGTATACCATTTATCTTCAACTATTTTCTTTCAAAATCCATTTCTATTAGTATCCATTTATTGTCCATAACATGCATATCAGTAAAAAATAATTCTCTACAAGAATTCTCAAAAATTCAAAATTAATTTTAGTAGTGTTGATACTAATGATGATGATGATGATGATGATGATAACAACTGCAATTATCATATTTGAACGTAAACTGATCTTTTCAACCATATAAAAAATACAACCATTCTTCGATAGCTACGACCAGTGGAATAAATATAAATATGCAGAATGTTGATAGAAAAGGTAAGATGGAAATACAAGACATTAGATAAAGAATTGAAATTGATGAGCAGAGGGATATTTATTTGGCTCTTTCTAAATAGATTAGGAAAAGAGGAAATAAGGATGTGAAGTAATAAACATAGAAGTGCAGGCAAAAATAAATGATAAAAAAGCAAAAAGAGGAAAACATTTCTGATTTATTTTCATACAAATTACATGCGCTTAACGTTAAAAATAACCATGAACCTGATCCTATGTAGAAAACGACTGTTCTTTGCCAACAGTCATCTGGAAATCTATTCATATCCCCTTACTCTGCTCATGCGAAATAACTGCTTTTACAGACTTGATTTGCTGGTGAGTTAAGAAACACAAGCCAGATTCTCTCTTATTCACTCACTTGGTAAACATAGTCAAAGAATAAACAGAAAACATCGAATTTAGATTTTACACTTTTATGCTTTTTCTGTGTCATCAATTTTGTAACTTAAATACCACAATGTACAAACGTTACCGAAATTGATAAACTATTTTAATTTTATATTTAATCAGATTTGGTAAGTGTTTCGTAATAGTAATCTGGATGTAGAAGAACGATCATTCTGGCAAATTTCAACACACGCTCATTTTAAACAAACAAATTTACAGAAAGTTGGGCCAAAAGGGAGACACAAAATGAAGCAAGATTTGTCTTTTTCAGAGTTTGCCAAAGAGAATTGATCCAATATATTTATCTCATTATGTGTTAATTTTTTCTTTCTTTTTTAAACAATTTTTTTTCTTCAAACGTTATTTGTAGGGAATAACCATGTTTAACTGTACACCCCGTCTTTTAAACAATATGTATTACGTCTACAGGCTTGCACACTAGCGAAAACTCAATAAAGAAAATATACTCCGCTGCAGAGTTCGAACCTGCGTCTCTCTTTGTAGGAGAAACCATCGTCTGATCCAGTGTTGACCTAAAGCACACAGACCGGTAGATGTTTAAAAAAAATGTGGGATCTATTCACAGACTTTCATCCATTAAAAATAATGCTTGAAGTATATATATATATATATATATATATATATATATATATATATATATATTGTTACGAAGTTGTAGCATATAGGTGAACCACGGGTTTAAAAAAGGAAAACGTGGGATCCTTTCTCGGCCTTCACTCAGGAATGGAAGCGACACAAGGGAGTCAACGAAGAATAGACGCAAGTCGATGGATGTCAAAATAGAACATTTATTTATAAATACATGAACAGTTAAAGAAAGAAAAAGAAAATTCATTTAACAAAGGGGAAGTGGATCATGAAAGAACAGAAGGTACGAGCGAATACATACATATACATAAAAAAGATCAAGCCATGAAAGCAACTTATCTGTCAGTTGAATTGATATCTCCACACAAAATTCTAATTCGCCGAAGTTCTTATGTTAAAACAATATTTTGGTCGGACGGCAGTTTTCCTGGGTTCCTTTTCTTTCGGAAATGGTCAGGGGTTCACAGCATCTCGTACAGGCGTTTCGTTGGTCGATTCAGTTTCGTAGCAGTCCTTTTGTCCTCTAGTCGACAGACTTTGCTGTCTTCTTCATTTCGGTGGGCAGCCATTTGGAATCGGGACGTTTGGAATGTTCATCTGCCACTGGTCAGACGGAAACTGAAAAACTTTTTTTTTATTTGTGCTGTCCCCAAAGATATTCACGTGGGTTCTCTTCGTCCTTGACCAGGTACGCAGGAGGATGGAGCGCAAATCCTGCAGTGTTTGCGTTATGGCCAAAAATTCAATCAAGCCTCAGTAGGGTTTGATCACGTGAATCGCAGCAGGTGAACTTGGTGGTGCCTGGAATTCACTTTTGGTCAACTGCCTGAGGGTCGCGGGATTTTGGAACCAGGTCATTCTCAGGTCGGGTCACTTCAAAGTCCACGGGCCCTTGGTTTGTGGGTGGAAGAGTAGGTAAAGAGAGAAAGAATTTTTTTGAATAGAAGAGTGTATGGCTGATCATATGATATGTTCGCTCGCAAGTTGAAAGCATTGGATTTTATTTATTTTTATTTATTTATTTATTTTTTATATCTAACTAATTTCTTTTACTAGAATTTGGGATTTTTCTTTGGGGTTCTTTTTAGTCTTACGCCTATATGGTTAATGAAATCGTAGGTACGTCACAATATATATATATATATATATATATATATATATATATATATATATATATACCGGGTGTAAAGAACAAAACTGTCTAAATAGTGTAAAAGCAAAATTGTCCATTTGTTCGTTGTATCTTAGAAATTATTAAAGATATCGGAATTCTCCGAGGTTTTTATATCACTACTGGACTCTACTTTGAGCAATAAGAATATATAATTACTCTCTAAGCTTAACAGAAGAATCTTGATGAAATCAATTATAAACGAAAATGACATGTTCATCATTAATTAATCATAGCTAAGAATCAGAAGCTCATGCAGGATTGAAATAAATTTCATATATATATATATATATGAAGAAATATAGTCTTAAAGTGTGCTATATTTATGTGATAAAGTGCTCAATATCAGAGATAGAGCGTGTGTAAATATAAAAGTGGACATGGAAGTCAGCACTTAGAGGCGACAGTCTGTTTCATATTAGTGCAATCGTCAGGCGACGATTGCACTAGCATGAAACAAACTGTCGCCTCTAAGTGCTGACTTCCATGTCCACTTATATATATATATATATATATATATATATATATATATATATATATATATTATTCCAGGATCATTTTCCAACTTATTCCAGATTATCTTCACCCTCTCTAACATTCTAACTTTCTATCCTGGAGTAACAAGGTGCCTCAAAGGTTTTATGCACGATTTCATTTTCAAGTCTTTTTCACTCTCTCTTTCATATATATATAATAACTATATGCGTTATAGTTAGTAGACATACATGCTTGAGTAGACATCACTGATTTCACTCCTCTCTCTCGTAACAAACGTTTTATGTGCTGTGTCCATGACGGAATTAGAAATTTTAAATTTAACTTTGATAGCAGTCGAAAAATTGATACAGAATTTATCCATTTCGATTTTTCGTCAGACGAAATACTCGAGTTTGTGGTAATGGGAGCGTTGAAGGTATTAGCCTTTAAGGGAAGAGGTAATATAAAATTAACCCGGTTATTAATCTTATGACATTAAATTGGAGTTATGTGAAGAATGCGGTGTTAAATTAAAAGTAGAACAGGACCGAAAAGTGAGTTTATATAAAAAAAATTAATTATATATATAAAAAAGTTAAGTTCCTACTTAAAAAATAATAAATTATACTTAAAAATTAGATATATTAAAAAGATTAACAATAAATCATATTTAGATAATTTATATTAAATTTAAATAAGAATATAATTTAAAAAAATATATTAAAGGAAAAAATTAAGATAAAATAGATTATACATTTTTAACTTCATAGATAAGTTAAATCAAGTTATATTAAAAACCAGGCCATGTTATATTTAGAAAAAAAACCTAAAAAAACATTAAAATATAAATAAAGAAATATATAGATAAAGACGCGTAAGTGATAAAGGAAAAGAATAGGGGACAATTATAAGATAAAATTAATATGCTGAAGAAATGGAAATATAGAAATTAGAAATAGTTATACATTCAATATTTGAAGAGTTAGAAAGTAATAAAGTAAAATCTATATTATAGAAGTTTAAATCTGACTCTATGTCGACATTTTAAGAATAATTCATTCCTTTGATTCAATAGTTTGTTTTGATTATTGTATTTTATTATTCTGATTTTTTCTTGTAAACATAAGTTTATACCTATCTCTAAGACTATTAGGAATAGGAGCAAAACCTATAATTTTCCAGTCTGTCTTTGAGTTCAATTCTCAATTTTTTTTTTAAATAGCTGTCTGGTATTTTAATTTAGGCGTTGGTAAAAGAGTGCCTATGGGCATAAATCTCTGTTTCCATTCCCCCGCGTTCATGCATATATATATATATATATATATATATATATAATAACTATATGCGTTATAGTTATTAGGCATACATGCTTGAGTAGACATCACTGATTTTTTTAATATTTTAAAATATTTTAAGCAGCGAAGTTGATATGAACAATCGGAAGTTTCTACATGAACAATCGGAAGTCTCTATTTTTTATTGATTGTCATATACACATGAATTAAAAGTGGGTAGAGGTTCGATTCATTTCGGAGGCACAACTTTTCTCTCAGAGGGCTTCTCAATCTCGGCCGTTTGTTATTAATTTCACTGCCTAAGAAAATGAAAAAAAACAAAACAAACAGGAATAGCAACTCAAACACGTCCACCCACTAAAAATAACATTTATAGCAATAAGAAACAATGCCGGATTAAAAATCCATTCAAAAATTACCGTCGAGGTAAGACTAGTGAGATTTTAGATGATGTTAGATTGACTTGATTTTCATAAAAAAAAAATTTTCCATTCTATTTTTCTTCATTCTTATTTTGGACCCTAGTTTAACCTTATTCACATTGTTATTACTATTACTCCAACATTTGTGTAGCATTCACTGACCAATCGATATTTTTCCTCTAGGGATTTAGAGAAATAATACTGCATTTCCACTACATACAGTTTCCGATAGTTGTGATTCAATACATTTTCTCTAAATCCCTTTCTCTCCTGCTCAGACTGACATTTATTAAGGTGAAATTGTGGTAAGATGTATTAAAGTGAACAACCAGTACGTTTAAAGGATTTTATGCAGCATATATCTGTGATAGTCTTTTTTAAGGTTTCTAGATGTTTCACCGATGTACACCATTGGGCATTTCGTACAATCTATTTGTATAGTCTTGCCTCTGTCATATCATATCATATATATATATATATATATATATATATATATATATATATATATATATATATATATATATATATAAACAGAGATTTGTACCCAAAGAACTGATACATAGCCTTAAACAGAACGGACGTCATACCTAATGTACCTTTCGGCCAACACTTTTTCAAAGGTATTCGTTGGCGATGGGGAATATAAATGAAGACACTCATAAGTATAAAAGAGTATAAAATAGAAAAAGGGGCTCTTACAAACCCTCCAACAGACGCAGAAGAACTACTCAGGCAGTCAATGAGTCTGCAGTTGGTCAACATTTACTTGACAACCATGCTTGTGCCTCTGAATACGAAGACACGTGGTTTTCAGTTTTACACAGTGCTTGCTCAATACACCATCTTCCAGTTTCTGAAACTGTTTTTATTAAGTGTAACAGCCGAGCCTGTGTAGACAAAAGGAATATGTTTTACGTTCCTTGCGTCTGTTGGAGGGTTTGTGAGTGCTCCTTTTTCTATTTTATACTCTTGTGGAACTGCTTATTTCCCGCCCCCCTGTTCAATTTTAATTTTGTATAATTAAAATTTGTCTTTTAGTCGCGTTCCACCTTTCCCTACTCATTTACTTTATTGGGTGTCTTCATTTATATTCTCAATCGCCAACGAATACCTTTGAAAAAGTGTTGGCCGTAAGGTACCTTAGGTATGACGTCCGTTTTGTTTAAGGCTATATATATATATATATATATATATATATATATATATATATATATATATATATATATATTCATATATATATATTCTTGCCACTGTCCTGCGAGGAGAGAAGAAGGAATAGATTGTACAAAATACCCAATGGTGTAACGATAACGATACAACGATAACTCCCTCAATGATTAAGCAGGAAAATAGGATGCATTTAACAAATAATGTTTTATGTATCTTTTCTGAAGTTATCAAACTTTAAAATGAATTTTTTTTCGTAGAGCATTCCGTAAAAACAGGGAAATTATAATTTTCCTGTACACTGAAAATTAAAAACTTTCTGAACGGACATCGAGAGAAATTAATTTATTGAATGAATGTTATACGTCAACACTAATCTAATGTTTAATGTGTTTATATTGATATTGCTGCATAGTTCTGTGTTCGGATAATATTGTGCCACTGTAGATTTCTAAATGTAACCCATTATCTTAACTTGTTATCGTTTTCGACTGATGCAGAAACGATTCAAATGCAGTATTATTTCGCTAAATCCCTAAAGGAAAAAAACCTTTATCGATTGATCAGTGAATGCTACACAAAAGCTGGAGTAATAGTATTAACAATGTGAATAGCGTTAAACAAGGGCCAAAAAGAAGAAGGAAGAAAAATAGAATGGAAAACGGTTTTTCATAAGGCAATGAAAATCAAGTCAATCTAATAGCATATTTTAAAAATATCAAAAATCACTTACCTGGATTATTTCTATGTTATTCTAAGGTAGAAAAATTCTTTTTTCAGCCTAGCAACGGATATGGACGATGTTAATAGTAAAGGATCAAACAAAAACAGAATATAAATCGATAAGATCGATATTAGTCCTAAGTGTAATATTTATATGTTTTCTTGGTATCTGAAGAATATCACATGTAAAGTAATTATACCTTTTCATATTAAGTGGAACTGATTTTTACTTATGATATGGGACTGATTTTTAACCATGTATGACATGAACATATTAGCTTGAATATTACTGCTTTATATTATATTCACCAATATTTTATTACAGAAATAAGAGAAAGTTATTTATCCTTTAGTTGTTACATTACTTAGCTGTATAGAACTTTTCGTCAAATCCAAGATTATTAACGATAACGTAATGTGCTGCTATAACTTATAATACTTTCACAGATTTTATACTTCACATTCGTTTTGCATAGTATAGTGTTAATATCATGAGTGGTGCAGGAGATACGATATGAAAATATAGAATTAATGAAGCAGTCAAAATCTATCTACTGCTCGCTAATCACCAAATCTTTTGTTATGCGTACTGGGTTTTTAGGCTCTCACCTATTTACCCAATCCTCCGACATACAAATGCTGAAGCTTGTATTTTGATTCCTTTTAAATTCATCCATTGATTCCCAAAGAAAATCGATGAAGTAATATATAATCTTTCAAATTCTTTAAAAGACATTCACTTTTCCAGAATAGGACAGCATTTTAATGTACAAACAAACATGAAAAAATGAAGGCTTTTATAACAATTCCAAGCAATGTCACGTACGAATTTCATTTTAATGAACCGACTAAAATTTTAAACTTTTTATTTAGGATCATTAAAAGGTGTGTCATTACCATTTTAATATTTACATTGAAATCCACAAATTCTTGATAAATGTTAAATTGAGAGTTGAGATAACGACGTTTTCTAATTTAAATAATTAGCGCCGACATTATTATTCATGGTCGTATTAAGGTTTAGATAATTGCATAGCCAATTCATTTTCAGCATTTTACAGGGTGCAATGTCGTCTAAATTACGCAAAAATGAAAGTAACACTAACATCTCATTTTAACAGATACGTTTAGCAAAATTACACAAAAATGTTAAAAGTTATTGAATGCTGCCATAATCATGGCCTTCAGTTCATCTTTGGTGTCATAAGGAGTTTTGTGAGTCTCTCGCTCAGCTGCGCCCCACACATAATAACCAAGTAGGGGGGTTGCAGTCTATAGAGTTAAGTGGCCAGATATAATGGGCGATGTAGTCACAGAAATTGTCTAACAACCTTGACTGGATTCTCCTGCTTGTGTGGCATGGTGCAGGGTCTTGTTGACAGACATAGTCTCTTTCAGCAGACTCCCTCTTGACCCAGGGCAGCACTACCGCCTCAAGGCAATTGATGTAGACCTTCGTGTTGAGTCTGAAGCCCTCTGGGAAGATGAACGGAGGTATAACGTTTCCATCTCTAGTGATCACTCCAAAAACCTTCGTAATCACCATTAGAATCATCCAACTCTTTCCGTATCCTCTGCACTGTCTTCAGATTGACACCAAAACACTTTGAAATGTCCATATTGGAATTTTGGTGAAGTGAATTGCGTTTTGGTGTTATTTTTCTCATAGACGCTGCCCAACTAACCGTACTATACTCTGCAGCTGAGAAAATCAAAAACAAACAAACGCGCCTGTGTGAAATTAAACATTTTGTACAAATATCTAAATGTTGTATTTGATATTCACTTAAAAACGATACGGAATTTTGTTTCGAAACAATATTTGGGAGTCCATTTTAGGTATCACCAGGAGATCGCTGAAAAATGAGCATAGCAGGATAATAAAGGCCTTAAACTTGACGAAAACAAAATTTTATCGTCAAAGTGTTTATGTTTTCATTAAGAGGAAAGAACAAAGTAATTTTTAATTATTTTTCAAAATTTTTCTGTTTTTATTAGAGCATTCTAACTTTTGATTGAAAAACCTCGTTTCTCAGCATCAGCAGGGGTCCTACTCAATAACATTGCGGATTTTTTTGGATTTTTTGTTAATGGCAGCCATTAACTTTGAAAATCTTGCAAAAATTAAAATAATTGTCGGATTTTCATGAAACTTTCAGAAACTATTCACAAATGACGGAAATTATTATAAATATGTTTATTTTTTTTTAAAGTCATGGTAAAAAATATTTTTTATATTTATTACACCCCGCCTAATTAATTTCATGAAAACTCATGAAATTTTAAAGCGTACAGCTATAGCGATTAATTAGTTAAAAGTACGTGGCTTTGAGGAAAGCAAATCATTTTTCTTTTTTTTTTTTTAGTTGACACCTACCTACCTTAAAATCAGCTCTGAATTGTAACATACAAAACTCAATAAAACAAAGATATTATTTAATTTCAAATGTTTGTAGTTGCTTTTACTAGTTTGTATGACTATGGATAATATTTTCTGAAAGCAAGAAACGTTTTCGATGAAAAATAAATTTTTACAACAATTATTTGTTATTTCTTAAAATATTTTATTGTTAAATTTATGTTTATTGCTTAAAGTTGTTAAATATTTTAAAATTAATCAAAATCGCGTACACGTTAGTCAATGGTGTTATTAAGTAGATAAATATCATTTACAGATTATAAAATAAAGCAGCTTACAATTAGAAATTTGCCAATAGTTAAAAATCTAATATAACATGTTTTTTTGTGCCCCAAAATAGCTAAAATTCAAATATACGGAAGACCGGAAGCATCATGAAAACAATAGTCCGTCACGTGGTTTGCGTTAGTAGTAACATAAACATTTTGACGATAAAATTCTGCTTTCGTCAAGTTTAAGGCCGTTTTTATCATTTGATGCCTACTTAAAAATAACGAGGTAAATAAGTTGTTCACATAAAACTAAACTGTCACTTGTGACCTTCCGTACTCTAACTTTTCCTCCCGTCAGATGAAATCACGCACATGTCACTTGTCAATTAACACCTCTGTAAGCCCGGCTTCCTATCATTTGAAAGTACCTTTTTTTTTCAGCGCAGAAAGTAAGTAATGTTTGTTTCAAAATGCATTAAATAAACTTTATAATTTCTAATTTTCTTAAATTAATTTAAAACAAATTCATAATTGATTTTTTAAACGAATTTTAAACGTAAAATTTAACTTTTGTAAACAAAAGTTTAAAAAAATGGCTGACGATCGATTTTCTGTCAATTTTGCTCATAAAAAAAATTGAAAATTTTTAACGAAAATTTTGGACGTGCTAAAAATTATTAAAAATATTCAAAAAATACTTTGATCTTTCCTCTTGATAATAACATAAATACTTAGACAAACAAAAACTTATTTTCATCACGTTTAAGGCCGTCTATGCTCATTTTTCAGCGATCTCGTGGTGTTCGCTAATTAAAATATATAAAAAACAGTAATTCATATTAATCTTCAAAAACTACTTCCTAAACACCCCCTTGAAGTCGGCATATCTTGTGTGATGAACAAGTACTTCCTTCAACGCCTCGTTTTATTTTTTATCTTCAAACTGCTTTCAGCTGACTTTTTGGCAGTGATCTGAATAATTTGCAAATTCTTTGGCTGTGTTCCTATTTATTAAAAGAAACATCTGAATATTCTTAAAGTTGTACGCCCTCATCCGAGCCAAAATGTTCTGTGAACAAATAATATACATTTCGATACAATTTTACGAATATACAATATACTGGCAGAAAATCGGTATAATAACATGTGATTTTATAAGAAAGACTATATTAAAATCGCTAGTTAAGGAAGAAACCTTTTCATTGTAAAATGCTAAAAATCTCCTTGTCATATTTATTTTTAAAAGTAAGATACCAGGCGGGATTTCAGTGACTTAGTTCAAAAGAAGCTTACTACTATTTTAAGGCACTTGCATAACGAACTTATGTTGAAAAAATATTTAGTAAGCTAATTAGTTAACAATTTCATAATTCCTGACTATTATTGAAGTAGTTATTCTGAATTATATTGAGTAATGTATGGTATGCAGACATTATGTAGAAGGTGACTAAAAACATTTTCGACACACATTTGACAACATGTGACAGTTATTTGCACTGAGTGAATTAAAGTGGGATGGATTCCACTTTACATTGTAAGATTTCCGAATGGATATTGGGTAGGGATATTATAACTTTGATGCCGGCTTATTGGCTAAAATATCAACTATATATATGTGTGTGTGTGTGTGTGTGTGTGTGTGTGTGTGGGTGGGTGTGCGTAAATAACTGACGAAATCATGAAACCTTGCTCTTGAATAAATAAGGTATTCCTGACTTTTTTCTTACTAAACTTTTTATATCAAATAAGCGTTGTTGCGGAATGCAAACTTGGCAGCACTTCAGTTTAACATTTACTTTACGCACACACACACACACACACACACACACACACACACACACACACATATATATATATATGTGTGTGTGTGTGTGTGTGTGTGTTAGCGGAGAGGGAGGGCGAGGTACAATAATGATACAGTAATAATACAGATTTGAGTATGTTTAATTGTTCTATTTCATGAAAAGTACAACGCAATACAAAAAACTTTATTTACAACCTGACTAATGTCGTCATCTTAATTGTTACGATCATATTGTTTCGGCCGTTGTTCACTCCGGTCTTCTTCAGGCGTCTGTCAATCTGGTTAACTTTCTGGGCATTTTTCTAACTGAACTCGTTATTTAATCTACGAATGTAGATTGTTCTCATTCTGTTGTTCATGCCTATGAATAATGATAACTCCCCATCCCAGAAACTCCGACAAAAATAAATACTTTATTCAATAATTATGAATTCGTTTAATAACGTATATCTCCAGCAATTTCGCTGATTAGCGCAACTGATGAGTATATAATTGTTGTAACCTTGTGTCAAGCTAAGCTTAGTATATTACAACAATGTATATATTTCTGACAATGCTTCTTAAGTAAATCCTAGGAATGGAACGTTTGCTATTGCTTTCGGTGCCATGTTGAATACAATGCGTACACCAAGTCCCAAGTGTAATAAATCCTACACTGCCTTGATAAAGTCCCTCAGAGGACAAAACGCGTCGGCTAAGTATAGATTTTTGTTGTATGCTTTAAGAGGTCACAAACAGACAAAAGTGGTACTGCAAGGATATATACCAACCGCCCTACACGGTCAGATGTGGTACAAGGCCAAATTTAATGTGGGGTAGACTCGGCCAAAAATTCCCCGTATAAAACGAGAAGAGACTCCTCCCTTCGGCAGAGCCTCGTCTGGGTTCCTCTCTGTCAGAAGGCAAAGAGTTCGACCAGCACAGCTGGAAACGAATCTCCAACCAATTGCCGAAGCAAGTCCACAGGTATGTCCACATAGACGATAGGGAGTGTGTGATATTCCATTCCAACACCTCCCCCCACCCACCCCTGAGCTAATTTTCCCATGAAATTTTGCTCAATATCTCTTTTTTCTCTTCCTAATACTTCTCCGTCTCACCAATTTTTGTGCTGGTGAGATTTGGGGCATTAGGGTTTTCGAGGAGCTGATACTTCCGGCACTGTCGGAGATATTTCCATCGATATTGGTGGAGATATGGGAACTGGTAATTCCAATGCGTCATATATTACTTCCATTGGTAATTCTTCATTAGGCGTGACATCTTTTGTTTGTCTTGGCCTTAACTGATTTAAATGTCACTTACATTCAAATGTTCTTCCTTTGAGAATGTATATCACTCTACTTAGACTTTTGGTGATAATTCCGTTTTCTCAGAAGCTTTTTCCACCTCTATAATTTCTGAAGAAAACTCTATCTCCTGGTTTGTAAAATTTGATCGCAAAGTTTTCCTTTTTTTTACCACTCCTTTCGTTGGACTAGGCAACATCCTGTCAAACACTGACTGAATTTTTCTCATGAACATCAGTTCGGCTGGTGATAGGCCTGAATCTATGTTCGGATTGGGAATAATTCTGTAAACTGCTCAAAACTTTTGTATACTCCTCTCATCAGTGTCCATGCCTTGATTCTTTCTTAGATCTCTTTCTGCTTGCCCATTTGATATAGGATGGTAAACAGTGGTCGTAATGTGGTCTATGGACAAAGATGTACAGAAATCCTTAAATTATCTGCTGGTAAATTGTGTCCCGTTGTCACTAACTAAAGTTTTTGGTACACCGAACCGACTAAAAAGCTTGTTTAGTACACTCAGTATTTGCGGATGTCGGGTGTCTACACTTGAATATTTCCGGCCACTTGGAGAAACTTTCCACGATTATAAGGTAGTAGTAATCATTTACAGGTCCAGCGTAGTCGATGTGTAACCTCGTCCACGGGATATCCGTTTTAGGCTACGGCTGAATTTTTATTGGTGGTGCTTTTACCGCATGTTCACAACCTCTACATTCTTTTACCATTTTTTCAATATCCTGGTCCATCCTAGGTCAATACGTATAGCTACGCATTCTTGACATGCCCGGATGAACTATATGAAATTGCTTCAGGATTTTCTTTTGCAGTGTATATGTCATTACCACTCTGCATATAATAACACTTGCTCGCAGATTGAGAAAGGTGATATTTTAGATCCTTTTTTAAATTTTTCTTTCAGTTATACCTGTTTCTTCATTTTTTCAATGAATTCATCCTTCTCAGCTGCTTTTTTTGCAACTCCCGAATTGTATTGCATAGTAACACAGATAATTCTTTTTCATCCCTTAAAGTAGCTATCACCGTGTCTTCTAACGGTTCTGCAAATTTTGGAAACAATCTAGACAAACCGTCAGCGTGTCCTAGTTTTTTCGAGGTTAGGTATTCCATCTTAAAGTCGTAGTTCAATAATACCATTGCCCAGCGCTGTGACCCGTTAGCAGTGTGCGTAGGTGGGTATACCCTTTCTTGATCCAAAAATTGTTAACAACGGTCTATGATCCGTCTGTAATGTAAATTTCCTTCCATGGATGAACCAGTGAAATTTTTTAACCGAGTAAATTAGGACCATGCTTTCTTCCTCGATCTGACTATAACTTATTTCTGCAGAAAGCAGGGTTCTGGAAGTATGGGGTATGGGTTTTGAAATCCCATCTTCAAACTTGTGGAGAATTACCGCTCCGATTCCATAGTTGGTAGCGTCAGATGCCACAATTATTTCTTTTTTAGGGTTAAAATGATACTAAACAGCTTTTTATGTTCTGGAATCATCTTCGCATTCTTTAGACCAAATCCATTTTGCACCCTTTTTCAATAAGTCATTCAGATCATACATTTTGGGAATGTAGATACTGTAATAGTTGGCTAAACCTACAAACGCCTGAAGATTAGTGACGTTGTTTGGCGATGGCATATTTTCAATAGCTTCGGCCCTTTCCGCGTCCGGTCTTCTTCCGTCCTCGTCGAGTATTTTCCCCAAATATCTGATTTGCTCCATGAAGAAGTCGCATTTATCTGAACTTAGCTTGAAGCCATATTCATCAATCTTTTGGAACACTGCCTGGATATGTTTTTTGTGCTGTTCGTTGTTTTCGCTCTTTAGCAGGATATCGTCTAGGTACGCTATGGCAAATTCTAGTCCAGCTAACATGGTGTCCATTATTTGCTGGAACAAATTGGGAGCCACCTTTAACCCAAACGGGAGACGATTTAGCTTTTAGAGTCCAGTGTGTGTATAAATTGCTAATAACTTCGAACACTCTTCGTCTACTTTCCCTTATGCGTCATATGCGTCAGACAGATCTATTTTAGAAAACACTTTGCCACCATTTGGCTTAGAAAAGATATCTTCCAGTGATAGGGTATGTGTGGTCTTTAAGGCAATCATTTAATCCGGTTGAAAAATCTGCACATACTCGGATCTTTTTGTTCTTTTTCTTTACATACACTGTAGGCGCAGACCAATCTGAATAGTCAACTTTAGAAATTACACCCCTTTTCTCTAAACGTACCAGTTCTTGATGAACTGAATCCAAAGTTGAAAAATGGTACATTCCTTTTCGGTCTGAATACTGGTCTTATGTTGTCTTTAAGTTCGAATCTAACCTCGGTTTTGTGCATTGTCCGAGGCTCTCAGAAAAGACGCGTGGAAATTCGTTTTCCAGATCAGAAATAATTTTTTCTGTTTCTTCAGATTTTTCGTTTACTAACACATCCACTTTGTTGCAAAATGAATTTCCGGGTAAAACCCATAAATCGAAAAGTACAATCCAATCTGTACCAAATAAATTCGTTGTACCTGGAAGAACATAGACTATTGATTTGAAAGTCCTCTCCATAAATGATACATTGCAGCTAAAATCGCCTCTGAAATTTAGCCTTTTACCATACACTCCTCTAACTATTTTTCGTTTTCCTCAATGATGGACAACCTATTTTCTTCCATGTTTATTTATTCACAATAGAAATGTCACTTCCAGTATCAAATAATAATTTCACTGTATGACCATTTATTTGCGTATTTATATATTTACTTTTTTCTCCATTTTCAATTTCGTTCTTGGATAAAACAACATTTACTTCTGGTTTAAATTTTTGCTTCTTTCCTTTCTGTTTATACCAACATTAGGAGCTTTTGTGACCGACATAGCTACACTCGAAGCAAACCTTATCCTTAAAAAACAGACCTTTTTTAAATAAGACCCCCACAGGCATCACACTGGGATGTTTTCGCCTTATATTTTGAAAATGTTGGTTGTTTTATCGCTTAGACTTGAGAAATATTCTTTTCTTCGATCAGCGTATTGTAACTTTTTACATTTATCAGCCTCAGGCATTCCCCAGTCACCTTCTGTAGCGTAATTTGAGGGTTTTGCTCCTAATTGTCAGAATCTTTGATCCGATGTCTTTGTCCTTCGCTGTTGTAAGTCCCTGGACAAAGATTAAACATTTAAACATTTCGACTAAACGGTAGCCTAATTTTTAAAATTCGCATTGTGAAATTACATTGCCTGCGTAAATCACAATCTCTTCATTCTCTTGTTTTACAATGTTTAAGCACTTGTATTGAGTATGGAACAAACTGTTTCTTTCCTCGAAAATTCCTGACAAAATCATTATTGTCTCCTCGTACGAGATTTCCTCCGGCTTTTTAGGTAAAATTTGGTTCGTGTCTTTACCTTTCTCCTCTGTACCTAACGAAAACGAAAGGCGCCCCGCATCCACCAGAGAACTGACATCACTGGCCACCTAATGAGGAAGGTGACTGGAGAATTAAATTAAAGAAACTTAGAATAAAAGGGGCTAATGAGCATACATACCCTAGCTAAGTTAATTGGAAAAAGGAAACTAAAAATACAAAAACAACCCTAAACTTACCTAATTTCCGGCAGGGTTGTCAAAGTTTAACCCAGGAAGGACAAAATCCTGATGCCTAACCCGCATCAAAGTGCCACTCCAAATTAGCCCCTTTTACTGGACACAAACGGGCAAGATTCACCCACCTTTTGCCAAATTCTGATGAAGTGAGCCGCCGCTTTTCTGTCCTAATCTTGACTTTAAGCTGATGCTTAAAGTACAAGATCAGTTGAGAAGAAGAATTCCTTCTAACGCGTCGTCCAAATCAAGACTCTCATAACACCGAATAAGCAAAAGAAGAGGTAGAGTTCAGCCTTTATGAACGGCGGTGCTATATTGCTATAAACAGAACAGGCCTCAAGGACAAAGAACATTCCTGCAGCATGCGAACCATGAGGCCCTCAACAAACTTGCACAACGGCACTACCACCCTGCAATGAAAGAAGGCGTGACCTAGGGTCTCGACCTACTCATCATAGCGTTGGCAGTTTGGAGATTTCTCCAAGCCCACTGAACAGTTTTTGGCGACCCAGAGGGCCTCACGAATCACCAGCCAGGTGAGTGATGCCCCATTGTTGTTGAGGCATTTCAACCCGGGCGCCTAAGTCCATATTGAGCGAGCCTCTTGCTTTGTAAGACCGAGCTCGTTAATCAGCTCATCACAAACGGACAACCTAACACCTGATATAATGCCCTACGAGACAACGTCTGGACGTTGGAGAGGCCATCCGAGGTCCATAAGAGGTGTTTCCGTGCAAGATGACATTCGCCATAGAAGGAGCATTCGGCTCGGGGTAAAAAGTGGGCCTCCTCCTCGCTCGAGTACACAGTTCTCAGGGATGGGAAGTTCTTACGGGCATCTTCCTTCCAGAAGGCGCAATCCTCATCCGATTCGCGACACATTCGATCTAGGAACGTGATGCGAAGCGTATATTGACGAATCTCAATGTTAGGCATACCCAAACCGCCTTTAGATGAGTGAAGTCAACAAATCTCCCGAGATGCCCCAGCGGACTTGCCTCCCCACAAGAAGGAGAACAAGAGCCTTACTAATGACATTAGTGTGGCATATGGAAGAAGAATCACAGAGAGTCGGTAAAGGAGAATCGGGTAGATGTGTGAAACACATACATCCGTCATCCGAGACGACAGATTAACTGCGATCTCGACCTTCCCTTGTACCTCCGACCAATTCATTTCTAACTGAATATCTGGACCGAACCAGACGCGCAGTATCTTGATCGGTCCATCCGTCCAGAGGAAAAGGTCCGGGAAGAGAAACTCCCTCCCCTTCTACGCACGCAACCACAATTGATCTTGGTCCGCTGTTACCATCTCTCGTACCCCCCCACTGATTTCTTTTCTGGCTACGACAATCTCGGCTCTGCTCAACACAAGAACCGAAACATCATCAGCATAGGCAGAATACCTGGTCGTGATGGTAGCAGCAGGTAGAGAAATTCTGCGTAGGAACGGATTCGTCTTTAACTTGCGAAGGAAAGGTTCAAACGCAAGAATGTACAGCAAAGGCGAAAGCGGACAACCATGACGAATTGAAGGAGACAATACGAAAGTTTCCGATCGTGCCCTATTCATTTCCACGAGTGCACCGGGTGTCACATACAGAATTCGGATCCAGGTCCGAAAACGGTCACCGAAAGGATAGCCTCCAGAAATCGATGGTCAACTCTATCGAAGGCCTCGGACTGATCTAAACTGATCAGCACGGCTTCACTGTCGACTTGCTCAATGATCAAGCGTACCATATGAAGGTTGTCCTGAATTGTCCTGCTCTTCACAGCACACGTCTGTTCGGAGCTAATCAGACTAGACAGGACAGCCTGCAAACAGTTCGCTAAGATCTTATCCAAAATCTTTAACTCTGTATTTAACATCGTTAAAGGGCCAAAGTTACCTAACCCATCCCCACCGTTCTTGTCCTTGCGTAACAACTTGATCACTGGTGAAGCGTTGGGCTATAGACCCCTGCTTCATCCAGTTGCCGAAAATCAGTGCCAACAAGGGAACAAAAACGGGTGAGACCATCTAATCCCGGAGATTTATCCAGGCCCACCTGCTTCAGCACTTCCCAGATTTCCAGGACCCTCGCACCTAGCTGCCTCAGATTCATGAAGGCAGAGAAAGTCAGACCAGCTCCCCGGTGAAAAGTTCCTGAAAGTAATCACGGAACGCCTCACATATACCTGCGTCTGTAGTCACGGTCCGCTTATCCGGCAATGTGGCGCACGCGATATATCGCTGAGATGCATTCCGAGCTTCCTCTGCACGCAATTCAGAGGCCATATTCGTCGCCTCAGAATACATTCTTTTTAACCTAGCCCTAACTACCAGAGGTTGATCCTTCTTGATAAGTAAAGAGGCCAAAGATTCCTTAACTAAAGCTACGTCCCACTATCACAGGATTTGATCGCCCTATCAACTTTCTGCTCACAAGCCGTTTCGCCGCTAATTTATCTTGACTGAGCCAACGACTATACTCAGCAACAAACGTTCTAATTTTGGATTTTAAGTTATCCCACCAGGCATTCCCAACCACAACCCTCGCCATTTCCCTCTGTATCATTAGTAGCAGCTGGTCCCGGAAATCTTGCTCACCAAATAATGGTGAATTCAATTTCCAGTAGCCAGCCATCTTAACCTTGTGCATATCTAAGTTTACCCGGACCCGAACCCGGACGAATAAACTATATAATGGAAACTTGAACACTCTAAGAGCCTAAATCGACACTATTAGTCCAAGTCCTCATTACCTCCCGAGGGTGTTAACTCCGGTACTCATCGACAAGATAAAACCTATCGATAAAGTTCCGAAATGATTTCACGTCCCGGTTGTCAGTACCCGAATTTGGCCCTATACGATGTCGGGGTCAAAGATGTCATTCCATTCCCCCGCTAAAAATACTCGACGAGATGTCGTCAAAAACGGCTCGATCTGCCGAAACAAAGCAGGTCGCTCAGAATGGACAATGGGCGCATAAACCCCAATGAGACGAAAGCCTTATCCTTTATGGTAACATACAGCACGCGAAGTCTGCCCGCCAGATCTGCGAAGACAAGAGCACACGCAGCCTTCAAAGACTTGCTAATCAGCCAAGTGACACCCCTCGAGCGTCCATCAAAACATGCTAAATAGAGGGAAAACCCCTAGACAGTCGTCATAATCGCAAGAAGAAAAACGGATCTCTTGCACACAACATATATTCACCAAGGCGCTGAAGGACACGAGAAAGCCTCGCTCTACGAGACTCCGACCTCAGGTCTCGGGCATTCACACTTGCTAACCAGAGAGACATGATGAAATCGATTGAACATGGCCGAGGTTAGGACATCGACGGCTTCTTTCATTGATCCTCTGCCCATCTCAGTCCTCATGGAGCCATCAGGAGACAAGCCGCCAATGTCCAGTGAAAAAGTTAATTTTAGGGCTCTATAAAAGGAGGGGTGAACGAAAAGCGGGAGCCTCCCTGAACAATATTTTTTTAAATTTTCTGACTTTGTCAATATCAAAGAAGACAATTGGAGGTACCATGCCTCCGTCACCATAGCCCATACATATTTACCAGGGGCCTCAGTCCTGATCACAGTCAATATCGTCTTGGCGTTTGGAAAATTGCTGGGGTTTTCTACGTCGAGATTATTTATTTTCCTAAATTTAATGAGATGTTTCAAATCTTTGAAAGTTTTGCATTAAGAAGCTAATTTCTCCTCTTGTTCTTTTGCTATTACACAAACATTTTCCCCTGTATTAAAATTAGAGTTTTTATTTATTTATTTATTTATTGCAAACAGATTCAATAGCGTCAGTGGACGGACTTCTATGCCGTTTTTCGGTTTTTATTTGGGAACTGATGGGAGTTTGGACAGGAGAAGGGTTAGGGGCATGGGGAGTGATAGGGCAGGATTTTTCCTGAGACTGGGAGCCTTTTTAAGACTAGACATTTTGGAAGGGGTTGGAGAGGGAAACTTTATCAAGGGAAGTGGTGTCAGGAGTTGTTGCTTTTAAGTTGGAGATGATAGAGAGGAAGAAGGGCCAGTTATTTTTTGAACTTGCAAACGTTTTTTCTGTTAGAGAATCTTTTAATTTTTGAAGCTTTTTCTTTTTCTAGAAACTGGTTTTGTACCTAAGTTGCTGGTCGGAGAGTCGTCCTTCGCGCTTGTAGAGGAAGTGAGACTGTGCCTTTTCCTGTTGTTTGTGTGAAACGAGGTTCCGCTGTCTGGAGCTTCCCTTTCGCCCTGTCAACGACCTGTCATTCCTCCTCTCTTCTCCGCAACCGCACAAGCGGTGGGTGAAGGCTTTTCGGGGAATGGGGGCTGAGAGTTGGGCCCAACCGGGGGTTTTACATTCCACCTCACCTGTAATGGGCATGCCAAAGATCTTTGGCATGCCCATTACAGGTGAGGTGGAATGTACAGACTCGACCAAAGGGGGATTTATTTGAGCGGGGACCAGAACTTCAGAGGCCTTCTTCCCTGTGCAAGAAGAGGACAGGTGACCAGTATGCCCACACTTCCAGCATGTTGGTCTTCGCCCGGTGACAATTATCGGCATTTTCTGGTCTTCTACATCCAGACTGTTGGAGATGGAAATGAAGGCCTTGCGATCGAGCTCGAAACTCCATCCCCAGTCAGATCATCAGAGGAAGCACTGAGAATCTGTCGAAACTGGCACAGATAAGCAGCCAAGTGCTCCCCGACGACCTTACGAGGAACCTCATATACTGCTACGTGGGGTCCGCTGCCTGCCTTCATATTCAGTACGTAGAATGTAATAAGTTCTCTCCTTGTTGCAGCTTCACAATCGGCAACATTACGTCCCACATAAAGTAGCTATTTTCTTTGATGACTCTCTGAGCTTCAATGCCCAAAGAAGCCAAGGCTTTAATTACAGTGTCTTTTGTGGAGCGACAAATTTTGTGCAAAGACTCACACAATCTTTTTCCAACTTTCTTAAGTTCCTCATGATTTTTCAAGAGCCAATCTGCTGTGACCATATGTGCGTAACTCTTGGTTTCTCCAGGAACTCCGTAATGTTGATTTTACATTTCGGCGGGGACGTCCAGCAAGAGGGTGTCTCTCCGACCGCTACATTTTCAGTTTTGTTTTCCTCTGTATCTTTGCTCTCTTTTGCTGAATTTTGGCCGCTTTCAGCCACCATACTCTTTTCTAAAATGTTGGATTTCTCCAAATTTGGGTCGTTTTCTGGAACCAGACTTTTGCAGGAATATGCATTTTCAAGTAAATTTTGGCTCTTTTCGGCATCCATTATTTCTTCATCATTTTCTTTTTTCAATTTTCTTATCTGGAGGGTCTTTCTTTTTTTTCCCGCAATCCAAAATGATTTTTTCGAACCATTTTTTTAAAACAATGGGGGAGGGGCTTTTTGTGTGTGTGCGTGTTTTTTCCTCTTTTTTCACATAAAACGAAAATAAAAATAATTAAACAAAAAATAAATACAAATCAATACGAATTTCCTTCAACGATAAGGAAATAAAAACAAATTTTACAAGACAAGATACAAAACAGTTGGACGTACAAAAAGGATTACTCAAAAAGAAAACTTACGCAAAAGACAGGCGAGAAAACGTTAAACAAAAAACGAAAAATTAATCACAAATTTCCTTAAAACGGCAAACAAAAAATACACAAAAAGAGTTACACGTACGAAGTCTCAAAAGAATAAAACAATAAGTCTCTTTTTTAAATACTACAACAATAAAATTAAAACAAAATGCTACTCAAAGAAAATACGAAACAATAAATACGAAAGCAATAAAATACGTAACAAATCACAAAAACAATATGGCTGCCGTAAAAAGAAAAAACAAGTCAACTCAAATAAAAACGAAAAACACGAAAAGAAAAAAAAACAGAGAGAATAGACAAAATAAACACGAAAAATTAAAACAAATATGCGCACAGAAGTTTTGACCCCGTAAAACACAGAAGACTTAACAGATATTTTTAAAAAATAAAGAAAGCTGTAACAAGTAATAAATAAACAAAGAAAATAAAGTCGGACGAAAAATAAAACGATAAACTCTGGCAGGGGTTTACAGAAAATAAAAACGGAAAAAATAAATTCAAAAGATAACTTTAAAATAAGAGAAAATCATAAAACTAAAAATTAATAAAAAAAATAAAATAATAAAAGAATAAGAACAACAAACGTGAAAAATAAAAACGCAAGGGTAATAAACTGAAAAGGAAAAATTCAAAAATCTTTCAAAAGCAGCCAGTAAGAAAAGGTAAAATAAAAACATACTTAACATAAATCGAAAATTGCAGTTCAGTGTGGCAGAAAGACATCAGGTGACAATCACCAGTCGTACTTGTCTGAAAAAGGATGAACTCAGCTCCAAATTCTTGAAGCAAGGTTATTTAACTTACCTCCCCAAGAGGCAGGATGTGGCACAAGCCGTTTTTAATGTGGGGCAGAACCGAGCCCGTAGGCTCGGACAAAAATTCCCCGTAGACCCCAAAAAACACGGAATTGGGTAGCTGTCTACCACCCCAGACGAGATTTTGCCCTTCAGCTTAGCCTCGTCTGGGTTCCTCTCCACCCGAAGGTAGGGAGTTCGACCAGCTTACCTGGAGATGAATCTGCAATTAATTGCCGAAGCAAGTCCGCAGGTATATCCTGTGCTCACTATATATATCTACTGATATAGTCAGTTCACATAGGCGATAGGGAGTGTGGGACATTACATTCGAACAATTTTTCTCTTGCCTCTCTCTATCTATCTCTCTCTCTCTCTCTCTCTCTCTCTATATATATATATATATATATATATATATATATATATATATATATATATATATATATTCATTCATTACAAACCAATTTTATTTCACTTTCAACAGGATTTTTTCTAGACAGAAATTTGGCTACCGATAGGTCATCGCTGGCATACCTCTTCCTGAATTTTTAGAAACTGGCTTACCACATTCTACGTATCCTCCCAATAAAACGCAACATATTTCCGATACATTGACCATGCCCTACTAATACACCCACATGACACACCACTACCAGAACTTGTTGACAGATTAAACACTATGGAACACATAATCAATTTCACCTATAAAACAGAAGCAAGGTGTACTTTACTATCTCTCAACATCATGCTAATACGCACACATAAGGATATTCAACTGAAGGTCTATCGAAAACAACAAATTATAATAATCTCTACATTATACTCACACCACAACAATATAACATAATCCGGAGTGATCATAAGCTTTTATTTAAGAACCTTTAGTATCTGTAGCACCCAATTATTGCTGAATAAAAGGAGTACTTCCGAAACACCTTCAAACTCCTCCAATACCCAAATTATTTCCAACACAATGCTAAACGTAAAGCCTACAAAATCCACAGAAGAAAAATACAAAAAACAGGAATAATAATCCCGACAAGCATAACAAAATCAAACATATAACAGCCACCATTGACCTGTCCAGCCTTAACATAAAATTCATCAACACCACCTTTAAAACAATAAGAAATATAGTTAGTATCAAATGAGATAGCAATAACAACCAAACAGAAACAGAAATATACAAAATAGACTGCACAAAAATACCCACTGATATCCTTCGGCAACGAAACATCCATTATATAAACAGTGCAGAGATATTCTGTATAACAACAATATCAGGGCACTAGTGGTTCACCTTAATACATCAGACCACAGTTTTAACTTAAGAAAAATGTTAATCTTATCATAAAAGTATGAATGTATGTATATGTGTATGTGTACATATATATGTGTGTGTGTAATCATACAAGCAAACAAACTGGGAATCCCAGTGCAACTCGCCAGGAGAAGACAAATGCACCCAACAAAAAGTGGCTCTAATGAATATATTATATGTATATTTATATATGCATGTATTTGTGTGTGTGCAGGCTTACATATATAAAAATAGTTGTATGTATGTATGTATATATATATATATATATATATATATATGTGTGTGTGTGTGTGTGTGTGTGTGCGTGTGTGTGTGTACATGTATACATAAAACGCTTTATGATTTGTATATGTGTGTGTGTATGAACAGATACATATGAGTCGGCATCTATATGTATACATGTATGTACAAGTACACAAAGAGGCTCTAATATATGTATATACTTGGGTGGATGTTTAGGTATGCACACGTACATACAAGTATATATGTATATAATAAAAAAACACTATAGACTCGGTGGACTGATTTAAAATCCAACAACATCAAGCGCTTCTGATATAGATAAAAAAAACACTCTCTTGAGTTTAGGCATTGTAGGTGATAGGTATATAATTTAATCTGATTTATGTATACTACTTACTTTCTTTCAATGTAAACTGAGGAAGCCAAAGATAGGAGATAATCTCGGCGAAACACGTTGTCAATAAATTTTTAACTCATCCTCTTCACACACACACACACACACACACACACACACACACACACACACACACACACACACACACACACACACATATATATATATATATATATATATTATAAAAATGTTATTATAATAGATTACAATAAAAACATTTTACATCGCTACACAAAAACTTTAATGTTTCGGAACTATAGTGTTTCCTCTTCTTATTTATGATACTCCCGTATCAAATCTTAACTAATGTCATTACAAGCGACTCAAAAAAATTATGCCAGTCACTTCCTTTTCATAATAGAAGGTTAGTAGTTTTCGATGAAGGGTTTTTCTGACCATTTTTAAATCTATCTCCTCTCTCCCGCTATCGCTCTCTCTCTCTGTCTCTCTCTCTCTCTCTCTCTCTATATATATATATATATATATATATCACATGAAAATCTTACTCACTTTGTCTTGGTATTTTTCTAATATATATATATATATATATATATATATATATATATATATATATATATATATATATATATATTATATATATATATATATTACAAAGAGTTAATCATACCTTAATCGATTAGCAATATTAATGCAATTATTGGCGAAATCCCTTCGCTAGTAGACATAATTATAAGCATTATACTACTAATAATCCACTGAATGATGATATCCTTATGTATATAATGGATATGGTGTATTTTTTAATTCAGCTAGTACTTTCAAATGTTTCACGTATTCATCTTCGGGTTGTATTTTTGCCTTTAGAATCAAAACTGGAAGACGAAATAAATGTGTTTTTCCGACCGAAAGATTCAGTGGATTATTAGTATTATAATGCTTTATAATTATGTCTACTAGCGAAGGGATTTCGCCAATAATTGCATTAATATTGCTAATTGATTCAATGTATGATTAACTCTTTGTAATATAAAATTATATGCTGCCTATTTTATTATGTTCATGAAAAACAATTGATCTGCAGTAAAGAATTCCTGAGAAAAAAACAACTAAGACATATCACTCTGTTAATTGAACTATCTACTTAGTCCATGTCATGTTAACCGAAAAACACTTATAATAAAAAATTCACGGATTTACCAAATTACAAAATTACAAAATTCTCACATGTAATATTTGAACTTTAGCGTTGCGATTTGCACGCTCCAACCCTACATAGCCGTTAATAAATAGCTCATTCTTAAAAACATCTTTCCCTATTTCATTGAAGTCGATAAAACACTGCTTCAAATCTTCAGATCTGCAAACCAAATGAAAATGGAAAAATTTACTCTAGGTTTAAAAATTAAGAATAATGATTTCATATGGAGAAAGTAGGGGAAAGAAAGTCAACATCGTATAGGAAGGGAGGAAAGGGAATGGTGTGTCGTGTGTCGCAACCTGGGCTGATTTAGTATGTTTTTATATTTTAGATATGCTTAGTAGAATCGTAAAACCAGAACGAGTGGGTCTAGATAGGTATGACGGATTCCTCTTCATCCCCAATAGTAATGTTCCGCTAACAGCGAAGTTACAAAAGAAAATCATTAGAGCCTTTAAATTACTAGGGTTTAAAATTGAAATTTCTTCTAACCTTAAAATAGTTGACGACCTAGTCATCACACTCAACCTTAATGATAAAACCTTTAACCTACCATAAAGAGAATGAAACACCCAATTACATTAATGTTAGTTCTAACCAACCCAATACCATCCTGAAGCAAATACCAACCACCGTTTGTACCAAAATTAGTAAAATATCGTCCAACGAAAAAAATCTTTAATAAAAATTAAGAACCGTATGAAAAGGTTCTCCTAAAAGTGGTTTCAAAAATAGGTTATCTTCTTAACCCCCATAGGTAATACCGAAACACCTAAAGTGTGATGTAGGTGTAGAAAAAGAAGGAGAAAAATAATTTGGTTCAACCCTGCTGTAAATTATCAAGTATTAATATAGGACAGCACTTCCAAAAATTAATAAACACTTCAACAAAAACAACACTCTAAGTAAGATCTTCAATAGGAAATCGATCAAAATTAGCTACTCCTGCACTAACAACATGTACCAAATTATCAACTTTCACAACAATTATATCTTAAGTAAATTCTATGGGGAAAAAACTAAATCTAGTACGAAACCCCTGTAATTGTAGAGATAGAAAAAACTGCCCAGTCGAGGGCAAATGCAAATCCACTAGGGTAATATACCAGACAAACATTGTCCCCAAAGAAAATATGACAAATTATAATGTTTACATTGGAATTTCCGCGGAAGAATTAAAACAGAGAATTTATACCCATAGGCACTCGTTAACTAATCCTAATCTAAAATTCCAAACAGCCCTTTCAAAGGAATTTTGGGAATTGAAGGAAAAGGGTCTAAGCCCGCAGATAGATTGGAAAATTATAGGTTTTGCACATACCCTTAATAGCTTTAGAGATAGATGCAGGCTATGTTTAGAAGAAAAAATTAGAATGATTAAATACAATGATCAATGCAAACTATTAAGCCAAAGGAGAGAACTAGTATTAAAATGTAGGCATAGGAGCAGGTTCAAACTTATATAAGAACATAGATCTTATAATCACCCACTCACTAACTACCAAAAAACAAAAACAAAAAACAAAAACAGCCCTTCAATTGATATAACCCCCTCTGATTAAATTTTTATTTTAATATTTTCCCTTAAAGAATTTCGGGTACACATCGGCATTCCTATTATTATATCCGAACCTTAATGGTGCAAAGGGATGGTGTGCATATATATATATATATATATATATATATATATATGTGTGTGTGTGTGTGTGTGTGTGTGTGTGTGTGTGTGTGTGTGTGTGTGTGTGTGTGTGCTCGCATATAAAACTATACATGTATGCGTGTATGTATGTGTGTGTGTTAAATCCCCCACCACCTAATAATATAATCCACTGGCAGGCACCTAAATTCATTTACATACAACTAAAGGCCTTGGCCATAAATAACCCCCCAACCCCAGCCCATCTCCCGGTCATCAACACCTTATCTAAACTGAAGCATCCTCTTAAATTGCCCCATACGTTTTCATCAACGCTATCTTAACCAAATTAAAAAAACACCATTTCCAGACAATCTTGGGCTGAGGATAGCTGGCACATAGCAGTGCTAGTTTGAAATAGACTATACCCATATGAGTTAATTTTGTATTTTTTTAATATCTACAAATGATATAGTAGTTCCTTAATCAGTCATTTGATAATTGCATTTATAACCGTTGTGTGTGTGCGGTTTGTGTGTGTGTGCGGTTTGTGTGTGCGTGCGTGTGCGAAGAGATAGGTAAATTAAGCATTTTCTATGCCTGTAATGAAGCAGGGTCCAAGGTTACTATTTTGTGTAAAAGGAGGCTATTGTCTTGATAAATCTATTTCCTGAAAATTTTGTTAGTTGGCCTTCATGTTTCCCGTGTATTTACTTCAGTTGAGCAATGCCATCATCTGACAACTGATATAGTCTACGATGCATACGATGTTCCAACAGAAGCTGATAATTAACCCGTGTGAAAAATGATTTCTTGGATAAAAGTTGAATTCCATGAATATATACTAAGGCTTCTGTGATCCGCATCTGTTCTTGCTGGTTAAACAGATAATTTCTTTAGCAGCTAAGCTACGTTCCAACACTTTCATACATGTTTAACATTGATACGATATTGTCAAAAACATAACTTCTCATGGGTAATGAACAAGATAAATAAATTCACTGCACAAAGAATTTGAAAGTCAAATGCAATTTCTTATTGCATATTCTTTTCTTATTCATAAATGTAACGACGTTTTCATCTTTGTGTTATAACAAAGATGAAAACATCGCTACATTTATATATAATATTATCATCAAAATAAGATGACATTTATATCAGGAAAAGTTTAGAATTTCCAGCTAACGGAAGAATTTTTTTTATAAAACTCAGCTGTTGCTAGGTACATTAATACGAAAATTGTAAAATCAATGACTTCTATAAGACCACAAGTGTTGTGTTCCCTGTGAGAACGGAACTACAATAGTAATAGTCAACTGGATGAGTTTGAAAACTATAGATAGGGAAAAAGCATTGGCTAAAGACTTACCAGACGGACTTTTTTGATGAATTTGTTCTTCACTAAGATAATTAGACCTAACCCATCTGGCTCTGGTACGTAAATAACACCCTCAGTCATTGGTTTCAACCAACTGCATTTATAGGCACTGTTTGATTAGGTAAACTCCGTGAAACCAGCACATCAGCTCGATATGGTAAAACAACACAATTTAGGCCAGAAAAATGTTCGATATGTGTGACAGTCGGTTTCCGAAAATTGTCTTATTTGCCGTCATATGCCAACCAATCTTTCTCACTTTGATTCGATTATTGTATGTTTGTCTCCGAGCTGTGAGGAAGGTGATTCATATCAGGACATTTCACGTTATCTCGACTTCGTCCTCGGGACACTGATTTCTTCCTTGTTCAATATTTAATTGGAGTTCTCTCTTTGTAAGTTGCAGGTGAGCCTGGTTCAACGCAGTATCACCGTACTCGAACTCAGTTAGGCTTACCTCATACGCCGATGCTATTTTTCGTACTAATAAGGAACATTGCAAAATAAAGGAGACGAAAAAGAAAATGAGAATACATGAGACGACAGATGTAAAAATTAACAGAGATAAATCCTTTTGGATGCAACTGAGCATGTGGAATGGTTGCAATCTCGGGTCCTTTAATTGAAGTAATAAACTGTACAAGATACTTGAGTCTGATTTAGGCCAACTGAGCACGTGGAATGTTTGCAATCTCGAGTCCTTTAATTGAAGTAATAAACTGTACAAGATACTTGAGTCTGATTTAGGCCAACTGAGCACGTGGAATGGTTGCAATCTCGGGTCCTTTAATTGAAGTAATAAACTGTACAAGATACTTGAGTCTGATTTAGGCCAACTGAGCACGTGGAATGGTTGCAATCTCGGGTCCTTTAATTGAAGTAATAAACTGTACAAGATACTTGAGTCTGATTTAGGCCAACTGAGCACGTGGAATGGTTGCAATCTCGGGTCCTTTAATTGAAGTAATAAACTGTACAAGATAGTTGAGTCTGATTTAGGCCAACTGAGCACGTGGAATGGTTGCAATCTCGGGTTCTTTAATTGAAGTAATATCCTGTACAAGATACATGAGTTTCATTCAAATCAACTGCGCATGTAGAATGGTTACAATCTAGTGTCCTTTCATTGAAGTAATAAACTTTAAAAATACTTGAATTTGATTCAGGTACCGTTTCCAATTGAAAATATATCAAATGTTTGTCGGTACGTGACTTCAAAATAATCTTACTTTAAAGGTGAAAGAATGGCAGATCACAAATTATTCATCGATCTTTTATAAACTCTCCGTACTTCTATCCGCCTATCTATTGAAAATGAATGTAAGATATTCCAAATTGTATTGCGTTACATGGCATCCAAAGTTCGTTGAGGGACTTGTTATTGCCATACTTCCTACGATGTTATAGTATTTCCGCGACTTGAAATTCAAAGAAGCAATCCATACTTGCAGGCTGGCACGAGATGCTGATATTAGCTTAAATACTTAAGTAAACTTACCTAATATTGATAAACGAAAGAGAGGCCTAACAAAGACGTAAAAACTAATTTTTATGCTATAAATGTCGACACGTTCTAAAGTTTTGTTTTAACTCACTGTGAAACTTAATCATTGTTAATTAAGTTATTCACATATCAATTGTTGGTAAACGTGGTTTTCAGTGGCGACTATCGATTGGATCACTGTGGTTGTAGGGGCATGTTGAGATATTTCTGTAAGAAAAAATCATTATTCAGCTCTGTGATCGCAAGGGGTTTTGCAGCAGCTATGTTCGATTCACTGGATTGCGGTTCGAGTTTCTACATTGTGACATTTCCTTGTGCAGTTGTAGAACCTTGTTAAAGATTTCATGTTCCAGAAGCTTTTTGGACATTTTTCCCTAGAATACGTATTCGGGTGCAGAAATATAGCAACTCCATTGGATAAAACGAGATACCGAATAATTTTGTGTTTGTTAGCCGCAGCGAGTGTGACCTAATTAGCACGACGTGACAAACAAATATCGAATACTTTGCTGGCATGTTTACGCACATGGAATCATACTTCGCGTTAATTTCCACTTAAATTAGGTTTAAAAAGCTTATTTAATTGAAAATTAACGAGTAGTAAAATTTCATGTGCTGTACGATCTAAAATGCATCATCTTGTAAAGTTGAACAGGGTTTGCTTGATATTTTATTGGTTAAGAAATTCAGTTTGTAACATCAATGCCAAAACAAAACAAAAAACGTTCGCATCGACTTCTTTTCTAGTTTACAGACTCTCTATATATTACTGTGATGATTGTAGAAACTAAACATATCAGGAAAAATCAGGATAATAGGGTCCCTCTGAGATAAAATGAAACATTGTAATAAATTAGAGTGATATATTAATGTTTGTTCGTTTAATAGAAACGCATTACGTCTCTTCAAGTCTACTTTACTCGGTAGCTATCACCCAAAATGACTTATAAAATTACAATAATGGAATTGCAAAGGCTTTAAAGAATCACTTATGATTAGAAAGGAATTTTCTTCTTAGGTAAAAATGTAAAACAGTGTTCTTTTAACAAAAAACAAAACAAAAAAACAGAACATTTTTATGTTAATTAAGAATTTTTAAAGATTTTTAGTAAAATTAATTAATATATTTCAGGCGAATTTTCATGCCCAACCATCAACGATCTTTAAAATCATCTATAATCATTTTCTGTATCAATGCAAATATTAATGTTATAAATTATTTCACGGAGATAAAATGTCCATTTAGTAAACAAGACTAACATTCTTAATGACCATTTCTCGGGCCATACCCTTTTCTAGCGTCATATTCAACAGTTACGATTCTTTTTCATTCTTTTAGCATAAAATGTGAAAATAATTCGAATATTGTGTTGAATTACTTGGCCGCAGTTTCTTTCTCTTCTTATCCCTCTACTTTTCGTACTATTCCCCAATTTTCTTCTTTAAGTTATTATAGTTAATTGCACGTATATATACTACCAAAATATAGACCCCCATTATCGAGGAAAGTTGGTAGCAACTACACTGACACGAACAGACAAAACATCAGTCTGTACCTTATGGCCACTTGATTTTTCAAGTTGCTGGAACCTGCCAATGTCGATGCACTCATCGCTTCGTTTTTATTTTTCTTCTTCTCTTTTGCTCGCTTCCGAGTTAAACCCCTGCTGATATTTGTCGTTAGAATAAGTAGGAGAGTGGTTTTGATTTGAATCCAGTTCAAAGGTAGAAATATAAGCATCTTCTCGTTAAAAAAGGCATTATTTTTAATCCTAAATGCAGAAAACTAAAATTTTACATAAGTCATATTACTTAATCAACAATAAAATATGACATTTATTTTTTTCTTCAGTTAAACTTGCTTATTTTTCTGTGAGTATATGAATAGTGAAGCAATAAAAACATTTAAATGCTTTGCCAACTAAATAATATTTTAATATATAGTTTTCCTATCCATCCCTGAACATTGTTTTAAAAACAAATAGCTGTTGTTTGTCTGCTTAAAACAATATGAAAGTCTCAGATTGGACCACAAGTCTGTTTTATTGTTTATGTTATGTCATTCACACTTCTGTAAAGTATTGTCGATATAATACAATAATTATATTATTAATAATAATAATCAGTATGAAGGAATATAATTTGATACATATTTTTATATAAAATAACACTTGGCAAATTTGTAAAATACACTTCACGATAAAAATAACGATTCTAACATATTTTGCAATACAGAATCTTTGAAGTGTTCCGTTTCTCCGTTTTTATTGTCTCTTAAATATATTCTTAACTTTCCGATTTTGTCGGGATAAATCAAATCTTTGATGAGGTCATACTTTATAGAATAGCTACTCGTACTTTCCTTTATTATTGAGTCTTTTACAAAGAAACGATTTTATTACATTTGTTAAATTACAATAAATCATACTCTTACGACCACGCTAATTTTGGTAAAAGCATTGTATTCAGACGTTCATCTTAATGACTTTTTCTACACATCTTAATTAAACTAAGTTGAAATTTAATTTCCTGATCATTGAATTATCTCCCCAATTCTATTAAATTCTTAATATTTGAGTCAATGATTACTTTTATTGTCACGCTGCAATGGTTGTAGCATCTAAGCGACCATCTCCATAAATCAATCAAATAGAACATAAATAAAAAAAGTACCAATAACGAATGGAATATGATCATAAAAGAGACAAATACGACGAATAGGAGTAAACGTAGCAGAAATTCTGAAAATCAATTTGATAAAGTAGATAAATAATGAAAGAAGGTTGGACATGCTTAAAAAAGAAATTAGATAGACGACAACGTGAAACTTGAAACAGAAAATTTGGAAGATATTTTAAATATGATAACATATTTCAAATTAGGCATTTGGGTTCTAAACGGAATGCTTCACTGTGTTAAGTATGAAAGTGAAACATAAAACCAGAGAAGAAGCTTCTGTTCCTTGAATGCCATCAAATATCAAATGCTATTATTTTCTCGGTTTATACTTTCTTTGTCGACGATAGTTTATAGATTCATCGACTTTGTAGTGATGAATCTCCCTCCCTCCCTCTCCCTCTCTCGAGAAATCAAAGATACACTTGGGATCACCTAATTAAGTATACTGTTTTGGTGCTCAGAGCTTACAGGCATTACAAAGATATAAAATGTTAAGCAAAATGCTTTCTCATAATCATTTTCAACAGTATTCTTAAAAACGACTTAATTCATTTTCTCAAAGACCATGTTCAAGCTTCATTAAAATCTTGACATATCTTAATGCTTATTGCATCTAACCTTGGAGAAGTAGGCATTTTTGCTGTTTTATTTTTTCTGCGTTTAATTTTAATTGTAGTGCATCAGGGTCAGTTGGCATTAGCTTTGTATTTTTCTTGAAAGCTAAAATTTTCTTTCGTGCTATAGTCAGAACGAAGTATCATTTTCTAAATAGTGTTTTGTTCTTGCAAGATCAATCTTGGACGCTTCGACGTGGCGTAATGGTTAGTGAACTAGGCAAGCAGAATATTGTGTAGTAAGTCCAATTTTCAGTCGGCGCCCTAATTAATTTAGTCTGACTAGATAGTCAGAGTAAATTAAGGTTAGTAAGTATTGATATCGGTCAGATGAGCCAAGTCAGATAAGTATAAAATATTCCTATTATTCAGGTCGGGTTTGAGATAATCTTATGATACCTTGTTAATATTCAATTAGGTCTAAAATCTTTTCACAACTGCTTATCATTCACCATATTTGTTTAAGTAAACGTGACCAATGCTACGTCTAGTTGTTTATATTGTTCTCTGTTTATAATCTGATCTCGAGGCTATGCCTCAATGTCATCATAGTTTGTCAGATGAGTTTTCTGCACCACATCTGCGTTTCAGGTTTTTCTTTTTCTTCTTTAATATTCTAATTTCACAGTTTCACATAGTTCCCCATTGCGATTTAGAAATATCTTCCAGATAAGGCAGAAGCATTAGTTTTCGTGCTTGATAGAAGATTTGTCATTGTTATCGGTGAATTTCTATCAACGACTATCCACGATTTGGGTTCTGTTCTCATTGTATATCGAAGTGTAATTATTTGCTACAATAAAGAAATAAATTACTTTCCCCTTTTTTATGAATTTAAAAAATTATTTATCTTCTGCGTACATTTTTATAATCTATAAATTTCATTTTATAACTTCTATTCATTCTAACAGCGAGCCACCCGGATCTCTCAAAATATTCATAGTTAATTATCTGTTTCAATTTTTCTACTTAATTATTTTCTTAAATACATTTAATTAAATAAATTTCAAATATTTTTATCTAGTTATCCTTTTAAATAAATTTACTTATTTATATTTGCAAAATATTTTACTCAGTTATCTTTTTAAATTTTTCATTATTGTTTTAAATATTTTGTTAATTACCTTTTTAAATACGTCTATTTAATTACGTATTTCTACACTTTGACGTAATTATCTCTTAAAATACTCTTACTAAATTCTTTTCGCATTTACTTAATTAGTTTTTTAAATTATGTTACTTAATTATATTTTAAAATATTTTCCATACTTATTTTTCAAATACTTTTATTTAATTATCTTTTTAAATAATTTTGCTTCATTATATATTTTATATTTTTTACTTAAATATCTTTTTAAATTGATAAATTTTATTATCATTTAAAAAAATTTTAATCAATTATCTATTAAAATATTTTTGATAATTATTTTTTTAAATAATTTTTATTATCTTGTTAAATACTTCAACGTAGCTATTTTAAAATACTTTTCTATGATAGTTACTTCGAATATATTTACAGAATTACATGTACATAAATACTTTTTCAAATACTTTTACTCAGTTATCACTTTAAATATACTTTCTTAATTACCTTTTTAAAATATTTACATACTTCTGGAATACTGTTACTTAAGTAGTCTTGTAAATATTCCCTTTATTTTTTTCAAATACTTTTATTGAAGTACCTTTTAAATACATTTACTCAATCATATATTTAATGAATTTTTCTTATTTTTTTAAATACTTTTATTTAATTATTTTTGTAAATACGTTTACTCAATCACTTATTTCCATATTTTTATTCAATATTTTAAAATATTTTATTTTATTATGTTTGTAAAAACGTTTACTTAATAATGTTCTGAAATACTTTTCGTTAAAGTACATTTTCAAATCATTTTACTAAATTAACCTTTTAAATCCGCTTACTTATATTTTAAAATATTTTATTATATAAGCTTTTTAACTACTTTTAATTAATCATAGTTGTAAGTGCTTTTTTCCAAGTATATTTCAAAATACCTTTGTAGATTTATCTTTATAAATGGAACTATTTAACAATATTTGTAAATACCTAGACTTAATTATCTTTTAAATACTTTTACTTAATTATTTTTGAATGCATTATTGGTTTTTTAAACAGTTTTGCTTGATTATTTTTGTAAATATTTTTAATCACTTATCGCTTTAAAACATTTGCTTAATTAGCTTTTGTATTAATTATTTATATTATATTATTATACATATTTATTTCATTATAATTTATAGTATATAAAATATAATTAAGTAATTATATAATAATAATAATGTCGATAATTAAACAAAATTATTTTTCTATGTTATCATTATTTAGATTCGGATTAATGTCATCTTTGTCGCTATTATCACAACATTTTTGTCTGGAGACTCGGGTAATCTTCAGGGAATTTCGAATTGAACAATTTATTTAATCTACGGAGGACGATTTTTCACATTTCGTTGTCCATGTCAGGAATATCATGTCATTATTTAGTAATGCTCAGTTATTAGTCGCTCTGTTTCCAGAAAATCTAATCCGTACTAGCCGGTCCAAGGATTGATCTTACAATTACTATTTCACCAAATTCACAAATCAAAGCTTTAATCTACTAGGCAACAGTAAATACTTGCATACTTATTAAATAATAATATTTTATCTTTTAAAACTTTTGCTTAATTACCTTTTAAATATTTTTGTATAATTTTCATTTTAAACGGTTTTTCTTAATTACCTTTGTAAGTACGTTTTCTTAATTATCTATTTGAATGCTTTTACTTAATGATAATTTTAAATATTTTACAAAAGTATTCATTTATATATTTACATTAAAACGAGAAGGGAATTTGAAATTCCTTGTTGAAAAATGTTTAGCTCATCAGTTTATATGCTGCTTTAAGTAAGATTAAGTTTCGTTCTTATTTGGGTTCTAATAAATTTAATAACATTGAGCAAGATTTGTTATGAAAGCAATGATTAGGTAAACCTATTTAGCGCAGATTTGTTTCATATCTATATCCGTCACTCATAATTACTAAAAATCATATATCACCGTCATAAATGTATTTTCTCACTTATATAATTGTATTCAATAATATGGAAAAACATAGAAAATTAAAAATTGACATTCTAGATAGTTGATAAGATATATTGATATAAACAGTTAATACATAAAACAATTGTTAATCTTTTTAGAACTAATAATATATAAAATTGTGAATTAAAATTAAATTTTGAAGAAGTCAACACACATACACACATACACATGAATGGAGACACGATATATACATTTTCATATATCAAGAAAATTTTTAGATATATTGTATATTACTAGAATATCGAACTTTTTTTTATAAGCAGAAAAAAGTTCATCTACAAAAAGGAGTTAGAAAAAGAAAAGAAAAATACTACTACTACTTTGAAACTTGAGAAATAAGCAGAATGTGGAAATGGTAAAGCAATTTTGAAATAGTTTTTGAGCACTGTTTTTAAAGCATCTGACAGGATTTTGGCAAATATGCAATGAGGCCAACCGATGCTTCTAAACGAAGGTTTAGTTTTTCCTACTTCCTCTGTTGCTATTTACCTTTTTCCATGTTTACAAAATTATGATGGGATTTTCGGTACTTTTCATTTATTGTAATATATTTGCCTTTATTGGCTTTTTATTAACAGGTTGTGGTTAAAATAAAATTATTCATTATTTATTTTTCTCAACATTTTATAACTAAGTTCCTAAATGCCGCTAATTTATATAAAGAATTAATGAAAATATTGAAAAAAGTTTCATATTTCTATTGTTATGAATCAAAAAAATATAAAAATAAAAAACTAAAAAAACTAGGATAAATTAATAAAGCTTAATTTTTTTAAATTTTGGAGACGTAACATATTTCTGCATTTACCTGATTTCAAATCATATTATTTTGCAAAGAATCGCAACTATCTTTATGACAACTAAAACCTTATTGAGTGTTTCTTGAATAATATTAGCATTGTCGTACCCCCTTGCTTTTGGCATCAGCATTGTTTAACAGCCAGACAATATTGTACCTATTTGTATTTAAATCCCTGTCACATTCTGTGTTGTTTAACCATCAATGCTTATTAGAAATCTTTCTGTTAGAAAGTTGATATTCGCTCTGATGGATCTCTCATTAATTTTCGAAGCTGATACATTTTTTCAATTTTCTTCACACATGCAATCGTAAACGTATACAATTCCCAACTTTTCAAAATTGAATTCTTGTATTCGACAAAATTCAACATAAAGAAGACATTATCGTTAATTGTAGATAATTTGGCATTTGGCATTTTAATAGAGTATGAAGAGATTTACCAGACTGGGTACAAAGTGAGAATAACTTATCTAAATGTCACCTCCTATGCATCTGTGTGAATTGCTATCGTTAATGTTTATATCAAATCATTTTGTCAAAGAAGCAACCTTTTTAACAGATAGGCCCAAACTTATTACCAGACTGATGCAACTTGATATCTGGCTTTGGAATTAGTTCACTAGTTTACTTCAACCAGCCTCCATTACAACTCATTCATTGTATGAACCTGATTAAATATATTCCAAGGCA
Organism: Acanthosepion esculentum; assembly: GCA_964036315.1. Taxonomy (NCBI): domain Eukaryota; kingdom Metazoa; phylum Mollusca; class Cephalopoda; order Sepiida; family Sepiidae; genus Acanthosepion; species Acanthosepion esculentum. Next base: position 67,414,210 of record OZ038482.1, read on the forward strand.
AATACTCTCTATACAAAAAAATCACTTTTGATCACTGTAGACACTTGAATAGTTTTGCATTTCAACGTAGGTTTTGAATATACATGGTAAATCATTCCTGAATGAATAAATGTTGGTTTAGTATACGGTCTTGCTTTTTGTCGACTCCTTTTAGGTTGTTTAAAAGTTTAAGTAAATGAAATTACCGTATTTTTATTTCATCCAGTCAATCGTAATAAATCCTCTTTTTTTACGTTTAGAATAACAAGGTTTTACAAAAGCATTTTCTTTGTTCTTTGGTACATTTTCCAGATATACACCCAATAAAGAACAGCATTGTACGTTTTATCTTCATTATTTAAACAGTTTCCTACATCCTTATATTTGTCGCTGATAACGCTACCGTTATGTTTTTAAACTATAACGAAAAACTAAGAAGGATAAAAAACGCACCAATTATATGAGAAAACTTAAATATTCTATTAATAAAACGTAAATATTCTATTAATAAAACGTAAATATTCTATGAATAAACACATGAAAGAGCAGAATCAATATATTTCTTTACTGAGGTTCTGATACATAAGCCAAAATCTGAATTTAAAGTGTACAAGCGATAAATTTAGAAGGTGGATTCAATGTTTTGTTGACTATGTGGAGGAGTACTATCGGTTTGACGTTGTATACGGGCTGGGTTGTAGAGTAAAGCAGCCTTTTTTTTTAATTTGTAAATAAAAAGTCAGTATTGGATCTCGTAATAACTTTTTGATTGAACATTTTAGATGGAATGCAATGAACGTATTTTATTTAGCTTTGTGAATAAGGACTCCATGTGGCGTCAGATGCCCAATAAAATCAGCCCACAATACATCTAACTTTCAGATGCCTCTGTGTATACAGATTGTTTAATGAAAAAGTTATTTATTATATAAGAATTAAAAGATTATATCAGCTTTGTTTATCCTTTACCCGACTGTAGCACTTAACAAATATCCTATTATCTGTTTAAATCCAGACAGAGGTACATTATTATCAGTATATTTAGCTACTAACAATTTACAAAGTGTGTCTATTGTTCGACTTTTGATAAAATAGCGTAATACTCTATTTAAAAACAATGTAACAAAAAGTGAGTCATTAGTTTATAGCAAGCTTTTCATTTATCTCCTTGCTTTTATGTAACTGGCAGTAACATTAATGTCCGATTTGTTATAAAAATATAAATATTCTTACTGATATATTTATAATATCACTTCGAGGTGTATATTAATGGCGATGTACAGCAATAAAAAGGCGTCTTTTGAAATTCATACACAGAAGTGAGAAAATATTACACCATACGCCATTCAAAGTAAAACACCTTGACATTTAGAACCTATTTATGGATAAAGGCAAACCAACTAAATCTGTTACTACTGCCGACGCACATCAGATACAAATGTTATACAAGATGAGGAGGTGAATCATTGTTTCGTATCTTTCTTTCTATATTTTCTCTTAACAGTCATTTTAAATTAATAAACATGTGTGAATGACATTTTCGATCGCTTCTTGATTTTCACGATCGCTTTTTAGAACTTCATTGACTCCTTTTTATTTGAGGAGGAAATACCATACTGACATTAACAACATCAAAACTATTTCTACTTGATATTTTTTATTATCATACTCTTAGTTTGTTTGTTTTTTTTAACTTCAAAGATTTTTTTTTGTCCAAGTACAACTCAAAATATGAATGTAATAACAAGGTTACTTCTTGTTAGTTGTTTATCAAGGTATTATGGTAGATATAAATCTATAAATCACCTGCGACTAATCACAGAATGATAGCACCTTTTTGCTTTCGTACTCCAAGCAGAATCACAGACAAGCCATAGATCTCCAGATACAAATATTTTTTTACTGTTCCTTAGATAACTTTTGACGTTAAGAAATACATGCAAATATTAAGTGCGCAGTAAAGAATGCAATTCCTCAAAATAGAGCTTTCGAAAAATGACAATTGAAATTTTTTTTTTTTTAAATTGTTAAAATTTACAGCTGTCACCTATTTAATTATTAAATAAACGTTAGATATAAAGCTGTTATTGCCACTGAAAATCACAATCTCATTATTAGTGATTTTAAAGAAAATCTTATTATCCTGGAAAGAAATGCGTTTAAAATGAATTTAAAAAAAATGAAAACCATTCGTTAAGTTTTTATTTTCGTTTTAAGTTCAAGCACTAATATATTAAATTTAATATTTCCAATAAGAAAAATACTTTGCTGTATTTCAAAACTAATTTAAATTGACTGGAAGGAAGTTTTTTTTTGTGACATTTTTAGCCATCTGTCAGCACAATATTTATTAAAAATATTTAAAAAATGAAATTAATTTTATTTAAGGAATATTAGGTTAATAATTGTTCAATTAATCTGATTTGAAACAAGTATTATTAACTTTTAATTTAAAAATCACAGAAAAATATTTATTAGCTTACAAGTAGGTTTTTTACTAGGTGTTGACTGATTGAAAGCCAGTCGTTAATTAAATTTTTTTCTACAGAGGACATATCTTTAAAAATTACATGAGGAATATAACGTGAGCGCTTTTTTATATAATTTTTAACTACACAATAATCTTACACATTTAGGTAAACATTCTTTGTAATCTAATGTTTTATTGAATTTTAAGTATTTTGGCTTTAAATTTACTATAGTTAATGCTCTTATTTTCTGATAATGTCGTGTATGGACGCCCATATTTACAAAAATCGGAACGTTTATACACACACACACACACACACGCATACGAAAAAAACAACTCTTTTTGAAATACAATGTTATCGTTGACATCGTATTTTAAAAAGAATTTCCATTTATAATTAGTAAATATAGGTTTTCCATTTATGATTAGTAAATATAGGTTTTACTTAATAACAATATCACCTAAGGGATACAAATTAATTCAGAATTTGAAAATATTTAAAATTTTATAAATTATTTTAATTAAAATTTTGAAAAATGAAAACAATTCTTGTAAAAATTCATTATTCATCGAAAAGAATGTTTTCCTTAAGACAATAATGCGCATAATATATTTTATTCATAAAAGCAATTAAAGGCTTTTCTAATTAATTAATGTTTTAGTTTTATTGCATTTTTTATTTTACGATTCTGGGCAAATTTTCGATAACAAGGTGTCCTTTTTTACAAAAATAAAAAAAATAAAGATTTAAATTCTCCAAGGAGTTCTACGCATAACTAATATAAACATTAAACGCTACAAAAATGAATTTCTCTTTATTAAATAAGTGTGGGGGTGGCTTAATAGATGTAAAAAAGACCTTCACCAAGATTTTCTAAAACAGAAACAGTTTTTAAATAATTTACTTAATTTGTAAATAAGTCCTGAAAGTTTCATTAAAATCCGACAATTATTTGATTTTTGCAAGATTTTCCAAATCAATGTGTTTTTCACTGCAAAAAACAAAACAAAAAAAAAACAAAAAAACGCTAAAATTTCCTATACTAATTTATGGTCTTTGATGAAGAAGCAAAAAAATTAACCAAAATTTCAAACGTTCTAAAAAGATCAAAAATATAATTTATTAATAAAAGATCCTTTGGTTTTGTCTCTTAATAATAATATGAAGATTTTGACGAAAAAAGGTTGATTTTACGTCATGTATGCCCATTTTTACGAATCTGTGGAGGTACCTAAATTCAAAACAAGCGATAAACTGAAAAATAACTCGATTAAAGTTATCTTCTCTGGTGTGGTTATGGTTATCTTCTATGACATATAACGACCGATAAATATTCACAAATAAATTTATTTTAAAAGCCGATATCAGAAGAAAATAGTTTAAGCATTTTAAAAAAATATTAGCATTTTACATTTCATAGATGTAAAATTTCATATAAATATAGATTTCATATAAATAGTCATCCTATTTTTATAGTGATGGGAAATAGTTTTTGTTTCTCATTACACTCCTTTCAATATAAACCTGTTTCTGAAATAATACAAAGTTCACCCAAAAATTAAAGTCTCTTCTTTAATTACAACATAATTAATGTCAGAAATGAACGTAAAATTCTTGCAAATCTTGTGCTCAGCATAGAATCCTTTCAACTAAACCGTGCTATTCAACATGAGAACATGTACACCGCTTTCGTAAAAGCTTTTATGGGCGTCTGGGTGTTTCTATTTTCACATCCTGATCATCATGTTTTCTGGGGGCCTCTTTTATGGGCCTAAATAAAAGAAAGTTTGAAGGTGTTAGGTCAGGACTGTAGGGCGAACGAGACGTTGTGGCACAACTATGCGTTGATATTGTTACCATTGAATTCTAAGATTATGACTTCTTTTTTATTTTCAAAACAGTGGCTAACAAATTTACAGTGGAGTATGATGTGCTTTAAACATTTTTTTCTGGGCAGCGCCCACTCTCTGCTCCTTCGTGAAGTTTGTTATGACTCTGGAATATCGCTTTTCATACACATTTGGGTAACCAAGAGTCTACACTAACATGACTCACCAGAAGGCTTTCAGTTTTAAGATAATGATTCTCCCGCAAGCTGTAATAAGATCACTAACTTGTTTAGCCTCCTTCACAGTAATAGCTGACCTGTTACTAATCACGGTTTTGCCGCCCTATGATTGACATTAACTCTATTGACCAAAAACGTTACCGTGCTTACATAAAGTATAGCTTTTTCATAAACATTCATTTACCTGCAAATGCTTGCAGTACATTTTTCTTCCAAAAGCAGAAACATCTGTCGAGAGGGCGGAGACTTGTGTCGAGAGGGGCACTAAATCGGAATTCCGAGTAATAATTTTAAAATTGTATTCGAATATTATTTTTGACTGTCCCTCATAGATTAATACGTATTCCACTTAGAATTGACTTAGTTCCTGTAGATTCGATAAAATTGACAAACTGTGGGCACGATCAATAAAATTGGCTAATAGATTCGAGAATACAATCATTAGTGTAGTGTGACTGTTTAGACTAAAGCGTACATTCCCGAAGCAATCACTCTATGATTTGTAAATTCTACGGTAGCTCACTGGGGTAAATCGTGACATTCAGTATCGGCTTTCTTGTTTTTCTCTTCTCTTCGGGAACGTAATTCTCTTCTTACTAACAATAAACCATTTCCTCTGTCGCCTGCCAGTGGATTCATTTACGTTTAACAAGGCCTCCTCTTTCACATTTTTTGCATTCTTCTGTTTCATGCATGCTTTCTCCTGAAACCTCTTTCTACTTCCCTCTTTACTCCCTTCCACGTTTTCAGAACTCACAGTTATCTGCTCGTCAGTTGCGGTTTTTATCTCTTATACATTTCGCATTTCCTTGTAAACAGATCCTTCGTCTTTCCTCCGCTACTCTCTCCAATCTTCTATCAGCTTTATTTAGTTTTCTCTCTCCCTGGTGTAGTATTTTTTTCAAGTACGCATGTCGTTACTTTGCCAGCTTTAGACAAGCAGACACCTAGCCATTCTCTCTTAACTTCCTTCCGTAAAAAACATCAGATGTCTACAAGGCTCAGCTTCAGGGCCCTTATGTACTACCTTTTTATTTGTCTTTCTCCGCTTGCGTATTGGTCCTTATTTGTGTCTAATGAGCGTCTCCCATCCAGACTGTTGCGCTGTAAACACAAGAGGAGGCGAGATTATTTTCACACCAACCAACATATTCCTCCGTCTACGGGTGCCAATGCTTCTTTGGATTTTGCTCGCAACAACAAGAAAAACAAAAATATTTTAGGCAATCAGTTCGACTCAAGGCTTCTGTTATGACAAAAACCTCTAAAGTGATTTTAATGATCACTGGTAGTTAAAATGAGTGACACTCGCTGGCGTTTATAAAGAGCTTAAATTGGAACAACTACTAGTGTGTTGGTCTGTAAGCTTGTGCTACAGACGAGTAACAAGTTTTGACTGTGACCTTCTACGAAACTTAGTAAATAACTATGATGCACCCATTTGTAGTATCAATTTTAAATTATGTTTTATAGCTACATTTTATTAACTACATTGCTTTAAGTGGCGTTTTCCTAGAGAGCATTCTTCACATTTTGGCTGAAACTATTATTTGTTTTTATTTTCGGATTTTTTTATTGGATATTCTTGGATAATTGTAGTTTTCTTTCTCATCTTTTTTTAAAAATCTGAGTAGAGTAAGAGGAGTGAAAAGATTGTGGAACAGCATTTATATTTTAAAAACTAGATTCCCGTTGATTTGAGAAAAAAAAAACAACAAAGTTCTTAATATTCCGCATTTTCTCTCTGTTTACATTCTCAACACCAGCGTCTTCAATTTTTTCTTGCTAGTCAATACACTTTTTTTTTTTATTTTTCACAAGTCTCTTTTTGTGACATTCTAGCTTCTTTTTTGTTCTTATCTTGCCAGTAAATTCACTTTTTAAAAAATTGTTTTCTGTTCAAGGTTTATGTAATTTTCAAAGTTTTGTTCCCACCATTCAATAATTACAGATTGCATGATTTTTAATAAAAACATTCTTCGAGGATTTTGAATTCCAGGCTAGGAGCTCACGTTTTGGGGGTAAAATGATTTATCTCCTCGAGCCAAGACTTCCAGCATAATGTATACCGATGTAAGTGGTCGGCTTCCATATTTGAGTCCCTAAAGGTATGTTCTCAAATATTTGGCTCACCCTACCCTTCTCAAATATCTAGCTCACCCTACCGATGATAAATTCATGGACAAACAAACGTATAATGTGAGAGCCAGAGGCACAAAATACATATAATATTAAAAGTACACACATGTCGTTGAATACAGAACATGTAAGCACACCCATAAATATATATCTGCGGTAATAAATACACCACCACATACATAGTCAGTAGCCTAATCATGAAGAAAAAAGCATTCATAATAACGATTTTTCATCTTAATGCCATGTCCCTTTGTGGCGTAGGTGAGTGATTATGGCACTTCACAAATCCATTTTCTTTATCTTCTTAAAAAGATAATGAAATGTTTTCTTGTTACCTGATTTTATTCAGATTTATCCTTCTTCTTCTAGACCAGATGCCGCCCCTGTCAATCCTAATATTTAACCAATACTTGGAGGTATAAGAAATGCATTCATTTTATCCCAAAGGAAAGTGAACGCAACAGACACGGTATGAATTTGAACACAGCCTACCGATTCCAAGCCGATAACCGTTACGCTAACCACACACTCAAAAACAAAGGCAACAGAAGTAACATATATCTTCTCAAATACTTACATTGTAGTCGATACTCTCAGACTAATATATCCAAGTAGGACTGATATGTACCAACTTAGCACAATCATGTTAATAGCCAGATGTGCAGAGTTATTTAAATTTAAAAATCTAATTTAAAAAAATACATACTTAATGTATGTATTTTTTAAAATTAGATTTTTAAATGCAGACGCATATTTATATATATGATGGACTCTCCCGTCGAACTCGACGTATGAGGGTTAGACAGATCAGTTCCCAGAAACTGAAAGCCCGACACCCACACAGGATTTGATTATAGTGGTGAAAGCCTTGTGCAGGGCCATCCACACTTTTTGGAGGGACGAATACAGGGACCTGGTACAACGAATGCCACAAGGTCCCCAAACGACCCTCCGCAGGTTTTGAATTCAGAGTTGTCCTTCTCCTAGACCAGTTGCCATCCAAGGCTATAGAACCCAGTCTGTCCTGCTATTTACCCATAGTTGGAGGGAGAAGAAGAGGATTCACACCTTTCCCAAGGGTATTAGCACGTAAGTGAATGTAATGGATTCGACCTCGGCTCTCCGATTCCTCAATCCAAGCCGTTATCCATTATTCCACCGTGCCTCCTATATATATATATATATATATATATATATATATATATATATATATATATATATATATATATATATATATATATATATATATATATATATATATATATATATATATATATATAAAAGAACAGACAATATAAATAATTGCTCATAGATTCAGATGTAAGCATAAATTCTGCTCGCTTGTACAGAATATAGTAAAATACACAAAGAATATGTACAAAATGTATCTATTATTCAAACGCATAACAAAAACATTTGCTGAATACATACAGATTATAAATTTAAAAAAACATATCTACGCTGTACGTAAACTGAAAGCAAATACCTATGTAAAGATTACACATAATGTGATACTATTTTTTGTTACAGCAGTAAAATAAAACCTAAAGTGTTATGAGACATTGAAATGGTGAGAAGAGTTAATACCAAAAACCCGTGGGAAGAATTGAGGACTTAATTCACACATAAACGACTTTAATTGTATGTAGAGCAGTTTGAACAATGGAAAAGTGACCCAGACTTAGAGGGCAATGTTGAATGACGCACAGCTACAAATGCAAACTGTAAAGCGAAAATTTCATTTTTCGTAATCAACGAATTTGGAGTTGATTCCTCTGGTCGAAATTTGAATTGAAATACCAGGAGGGCGTGAATAAGCCACCCACGCTCACTGAGAAGATTTAGTGATAAGTAATAATATTAGAGAGTGGAAGAAGGGAATTCCCCAGAAATATCGAATTCCCTTACTTTGCCAGTTTGGGCGAATGTCAATAAATACGAATGCGCAAAGCGAATTCGGCAGACGAGTCGCAGGAGAGAGGCAAAATAGACCTCCTCATGATCAAACTTAAATCACAACGTGGGATAGAGCGGGTATGAGATCGAAGTGATCTTCATCGATCAGCCGCGGTGTTGGATGTCTTGGACGACCGGGGTGGGTGTTGTACGATTACAATAAAACATTCAAGAAGGTTAGGAAATGCGGTGTTATGCGATAAACTGGCTCGTCTCCAATCCTTGTTCATCTAACACAAGCATAATTACAGAATAATTAAAAGGTTAAATAATTACAACTAGTTACTATAAGCGTTAATTGTTGCTATTTGGAGCCCAAAATATCCAATATTGCTAGATTATTTTCATTTCATTTCAACTCATAAAACAGACTACTGCACTACTGCGATCTTTATAAAAACAAATATCTATTCTTATTAAAATAAGTGCATGACTGACGTCTAGTAGTGAATTTTGTAATATAATAGTTCTGTGGGATATTAATATACTTACGAAAACAGATCACTTCATTGAAATTTAGTCTTTTAACATTTACAAATATAACCGAATATTTCAAACGGTTTTCAAATTATGTAAAATAATAACTTGTATAGTTTCTTTATTATTACCAGTACGCGATTAAACATGGAGTGTCCCATTTGAATAAAGAATAATTCAAGTTTACATTCTCTTAGTGTCTCTCTCTCTCTTTCTTTCTATCTATCTATCTATCTATCTATATATCTATCTATCTATCTACACACACACACACACACACACACACACACACACACACACACACACACACACACAGACACACACACACACACACACACACACACACACACAATTCGTTCGATAAAGTTTATGTAACATTGAACGATAGTGATGGCTGGATAGAAACCAGTTAAAATAACATAAGGATATAAATAGAATCAATACTCAAATATAAAGCCATTATTTTATCTTTTTTCTGTTTGTGCACAAGAAAACTAAATGATACCCATTATCAGTTTTTCGGATATTAGGAAACGCATATCTCTCACTTCGTTTTACTTGGAATTAAGAATCTGACCTTATTCACAATAATTTGGTTAATTAGCAAAATTTTAATAGTAAAATAAAATCGTGCGGAAATAACTCTACTAATAAATAAAATGGTTGTGTGAAGTGATGAAATCGTTACTTAATGTGTATGACATCTTTAATAAATCAGGATAAGCTGTTATTAATAATTTCGAGTCAACGAAAACAAGTAAATGTAGAACAAATTTAATAGCTATCAGAATATTTTTCGTGTTCTATGGAAACTAATCAGTTAGATGTCCAGACATGAATTCATCAGTAACCAAACTTATTCGACAAGTTGAATCACGAGTGTCTCTATCCGAACACATGTGCTTATTTTGAGTAGTGTATCCAATAAAAAGTAATCATGTTATTCATAACCAGCGATGTTATGGTTTTGGATCATAAAATGAAATTTGTATTGCACTTTTAACCTGGATTAAAAATAGGTACCCACATGAGATCACTGGAAAAAGAGCGTAGCATGAATAAAAAAGGCCTTAAACTTGATGAAAATAATTTTTTATCGTCTAAATGTTTGTTATTATCAAGAGGAAAGATTAAAGTATTTATTGGTTATTTTTTCACATTTTTTAATAATTTCTAGCACGTCCAAAATTTTCGTTAAAAGTCTTGTATTTTTTATCAGCAAAATTGACAGATTGTCAGCCATTTTTTTAACTTTTGTTTACAAAACTGAAAGACTCCGTTTAAAATTCTTTTGAAATTAAATATCTTTGTTTTATTGAGTTTTGTATGTTACAATTCAGAGCTGATTTTAAGGTAGGTGGGTGTCTACTAAAAAAATTATTTGCTTTCCACAAAGCCTTGTGCTTTTAACTAATTAATCACTAAAAATGTACACATTTGAATTTCAAGAGTTTTCATAAATTAGTTAGTGGGGTAATAAATATAAGAAAAAAATTTACCATGACTTTAAAAAAAAATAAACATATTTATAATAATTTCCAACATTTATGAATAGTTTCTGAAATTTTCATTAAACTCCGATAATTATTTTTATTTTTGCAATATTTTCAAAATTAATGCCTGCCATTAAAAAAAAAAATACACAAAAAATCCGCCATGTTATTTAGTAGGAATTTCGCTGATGAAGAGAAACGAGGTCTTTCAATCAAAAGTAATAACAATAAAGACAGAAAAATTTTGGAAAATAATTAAAAATTACTTTGTTCTTTCCTTTTAATATAAACATAAACATTTTGACGATAAAATTTTGTCTTCGTCAAGTTTAAGGCCGTTATTATCCTGCTATGCTCATTTTCCAGCAATCTCATGTTAGTACATAATAAAAATTAAAGCATATTTCATTTCTTTCCACTTAATTGCTTTTTCAGAACGTTCATAAATTACAGTGTTACGACAATATTTATAATAATTTGTTATTACATGAAACGGAATAAAAACCCGAATTTCATTTTAGGTTTCAAGTGAAGCGGCTAAAAAGACTTTTTACTTTACGATATTCCTCCAAATTGTTGAATATCGCGAGATTCCACTTAGCAGTTTATTTATAAAGTATATCTTCTTTTTTTTTAAAGCTTTTCACCCCAAGCAAGGTTGGAAGCCACTAGCACGCAGGGGGTTACAGAAGGTTTGGAGGAAGAGCAGATAGGAGTGGTAAAGGAGAGGATGTGGAGAAAGATAGTGGATCGATCAAGGCAAGGGGGTTACAGAAGATTTGGAGCGAGAGCAGATAGGAATGAAAGGTGAAAGGATGTGGAGAAGGGAAGTGGAAAGATCAAGGCAACTGGAGATGTCGATTGACGTTACACTTAAATAGTTGGAGATTGTATTTGTCAGGGAAACAGGAATAAGGAAGGGAGTTCCACAGGCGAGATGTGCGAGACATGAAGCTATTGGAGTAGAAGAGACGTCTACATCTAACAGTTTCAACGGTGAAGGGATGGGAACGGGATGCCAGCCTCGTAGGACGTTTAAATTCATGAGGCCTGGGAAGCAGCGAAAGCAGCTCATCGGAGCAATTATCGTGAAAGTATTTGTAAAAAAGACAGAGCGAGGCAACGGCGTGTCTGTGAGAGAGCGACTGCAGACGAGATGACAGATCAGGGCCAATTACATTGCATATCCGTCTCTGGATCTTATCAAGAACCATGAGGCAAACAGCAGGGGCTCCAGACCATATATGGCAGCAATACTCCATGCAAGGGCGAATGGTTGATTTATAGATTTGGAGGATCGATTCCGGGGAGAAAAATTTCCTGGCTCGGCACAGGGAGCCAACTTTCCTTGCGGTGGATGAAGCAATTGACTCGATGTATTTGTTCCATCTCAGATCAGTGGACAGCGTTAGAAGAAGCAGCCGCAGGGCGGAGCTCTCGAGAAGTTGGTCGTCAGACATTCTAATGGGATGCAGGGATGGATCCCTGTGGTGGTTAATAGAGGGCAGTTTTGTTTTAGAGGTGTTAAAGTTAACCAACCATTTCTTGCCCCATTTCACAACCGATTGTAGGTCCTTTTCGAGTCGAACTGCCAGGTTAACTTTGTCAGCATCACTAGATTTGTGTTTGAGGCAGGAGTAAATTGTGGTGTCATCCGCATAGATGCCGACTTGGGAATCTATGGCGTCAGGAAGATCATTTATGAATATGAGGAACAGAGTAGGGCCTAGGATGGAGCCTTGAGGAACACCTGCATTAGTGGGATAGGAGCTGGAGATGAATCCATTGAGAACGACATTCAATTCACGGTTTGACAGGAATGATTGTATTAGGTCAAACAATCGACCTGTAATACCATAACCCTGAAGCTTGCGAAGAAGGCCGGCATGCCAAACTCTATCAGACGCTTTGGAGATGTCTAGGGCCACGGCACGAGCTTCACCGTTATTATGAATAGCTTGGTAGACAAATTCAGTGATGGCCGTAAGCACATCGGCTGTAGATCGGGCAAAGCGGAAACCATACTGCTTGTCTGAGAGCAGATCATGGGATATCAGGTGATTAATCACTTCGGTGTTGATAGGGGCTTCGAAGACTTTGCCGAAGAGGGGTAGGTGACTGATAGGACAGTAATTAGAAGTGTCGGAGGGGTCACCAGAGTTCTTAAAGACAGGAACAACGAATGAGGACTTCCAGCAGTCAGGAAAACAAGACTCCTTGAGGCAGTAGTTGTATAATTTAGAGAGGGCAGGCGCCAGTTCAGGCGCGCATTTCTTCAGGACAATGGCTGGTATCCCATCACCACCAGTAGCCTTGTGGTGATCTAAGTTAGAGATAATGCCCAATACCAATGACGGGGATATGTGCAATCCGCTTAAAAGGGCCTCAGTTCTGGGAGGGAAATCGGGCATGGGTACCCCGGAAGAGTCAAACGTTGAATTGGAAGAAAACTTCCGAGCAAAGCTATTCAGCCTTGTCGGCAGAGGTAGTCAGGACCTCAAACTGATTGAACAGGAGAGGAATGGAGGGTTTGCTATTGTTCAGAACGCTCTTGCAGAGGCGCCAATAATCCTTGGAGCCGAATTTGCGAGATGCAATACGCTCCTTCATCCGAGCAGTAAATAGTGACTTAGCTTCGTTGAGGACACGCTTACACTGGTTACGGGCAGAGGCAAATAGCCGTCTATTGCAGTCAGACATATTGCTACGAAATAGGTGGAAGAAGTGGTTCCTATGGGCAATGGCGGCTGAGCAAGCAGCCGAGAACCAAGGGGAGGAGCGCGGTTTGACCTTAAATTTCCTTGAGGGGATGAAAGCGTCAATTCCGGCTTTAACCCAGGAAGAGACCTCTGAAGCACATTCTTGAATGGGGAGCTTAAATACAGCATCCCAGGGGACATCGCGGAGGAAATCACGAAACGAGTCCCAGTCTGCTCGTTTAGTCAGGAAAAAAAGCTGAAAACGTTTCATTACCAATGTGGGTCAAACTTACTACAGTAGTAATGGTTTATAAGATTAATTTATTTGTGTAATTTGAATTTTTTTAAATTATTATTCGATTGGCACAAATTTCGTTCGTGTTTGTTATTGGCTGGCATCAGAAATATTTGAGGCTGAACAAATAAATTAAATTCTATCAAAAATATCGCGTTTGATTAGAATATAACAACTGTTATATTAGTAGATATTTTTTTTAAATCAATAATTATAATAAAATTCAATAATCAATAATCATAATCAATAATACTGATTTAAATTCATAGCAACGTTCGTGTAATTCTGGTTACGGATTGCGAAAATTAATATAAAGTATAAGATTAAAACAACATTAAAAAATAGACAGTATTTTCGGTATAATTTGAATTTTTATATTAAAAAATTACAAATGTTACGTGAACGAAAAAAAATTGTGTATAAGGATAAGATTCTGTTAATACTTGAATGAATCAAAAGTATTTTGCGAAGACTTACGATGCTCTACCGTTGGATATACTTCATAGGTTGATAGTGATCAAATGGAGGCATTACTTGAGAATAAGCAACGTCACATGACGGACGTTGAACATAGGTGAGGAAATGAAAATATTCAAATTAAGTGTTGAAATACATTTGAATCGGCATGGTTATGTGACTTGCTTTGACATGCATATAATTAAGCGAAATAGTGTGTATTTAAATGTTAGGTTCTTTAAATAAATTGTGACGGTCTGATACAATGTTTTTTTGTTATTTTTGTTTTTTTTAAGCGTATCACCCCAAGCAAGGCTGGAGGCCACTATCACGCATGGGGTTACAGAAGGGTTGGAGGAAGAGCAGATAGGAGTGGCAAAGGAGAGGATGTGGAGAAAGAGAAAGACAGTGGGTCGATCAAGGCAAGGGGGTTACAGAAGATTTGGAGCGAGAGCAGATAGGAATGAAAGATGAAAGGATGTGGAGAAGGGAAGTGGATAGATCAAGGCAACTGGAGATGTCGATTGACGCTACACTTAAACCGTTGGAGATTGTATTTGTCAGGGAAACAGTAATAGGGAAGGGAGTTCCATAGGCGAGATGTGCGAGACATGAAGCTATTGGAGTAGAAGAGACGTCTACATCTAACAGTTTCAACGGTAAAGGGGTGGGAACGGGATGCCAACCTCGTAGGATGTTTAAATTCACGAGGCCTAGGGACAAGCGAAAGCAACTCCTCGGAGCAATTACCGTGAAAGTACTTTTAAAAAAGGCAGAGCGATGCAACATCGCGTCTGTGAGAGAGCGACTGCAGACGAGATGACAGATCAGGGCCAATCACATTGCATATCCGTCTCTGGATCTTATCAAGAACCCTCAGGCAAACAGCAGGGGCCCCAGACCATATATGGCAGCAATACTCCATGCAAGGGCGAATGGTCGATTTATAGACTTGGAGGATCGATTCCGGGGAGAAAAATTTCCTGGCTCGCCACAGGGAACCAACTTTTCTTGCGGTGGATGATGCAACTGACTCGATGTATTTGTTCCATCTCAGATCAGCGGACAGCGTGAGAGCGAGCAGCCGCAGAGAGGAGCTCTCGAGAAGTTGGTCTTCAGACATTCTAATGGGATGCAGGGATGGATCCTTGTGGTGGTTAATGGAGAGCAGTTTTGTTGGCGAAATGTAGAAAAGAATCACCAGGTATGGTCACGTCGGATACCTTGTAGGATGGTAGTTGGAATCATCTCAATTATATTTTCGATAATCCTTTATATCACATTCGGGTCGAAAATTACTTTTGTTGTGGTAACCTATCAAGTTAAAAACTACTACAAATCTAAGAGAAATTCAAAATTAAAAAAATAAATAAATAAAAAACAATCATGGATTGTGTTGTCATCATAGGTTTCTTCTTTTAAATACGAAGAAATTCGAAATACGTTTACAAATTTTGAAATGACTATAGATTAAACATAGGAAGGTGTTATGGTCCAATATCCTCGCACCACGGTTATGGTCCAAGGTAGAACCAAGGAAGAACAACACGAACACAAGAGTAGTAAATAACAAAGATATATTACAACATAAATATAATACAAGAAGTTGAAGGTGTTAGTATTAACTGTCAGTCTCATTTAGAGTGAACTAATATTGTCTTGACTCGTTTGGTCTCGACTCATTCCTTCTCTCTCTCTCAGAGAGGGGCAGTATTTATAGAGTCAGGAAGAGTCCATTATCGTTATAGATAAGTTCCTATAACAGAAGGAAAAAAGATAATAAGAATGATAGTATCATTTGCACCATCTTCAAAAATAAAATTAGGTTGAGAGCAATTAGATGCATCGGTAATTTTAAGAGCAGACGTTTTAGAAAATATGTTAATAAAATATACTGTTTGTAATAGTTATACATACAGTAACAATTGGTAATTAAGTAATATGATAGATCATTTTCCGAATCTATAACCGTTACACTATTTGCATATAGAAGACCTCTTTATTGTAGGTAAAATAACTGACACTAACTTATGCATCTTCAAAACTTAAGCATAATTAAATAGGTTTAGATTACGATGTAGAAGTATGTCATTCATTCTAAACATTTTAAACCAATCGACACAACTGATTTAGAATTTTTTCAAGTGATCAGTTATAACAATATCTAACTTTAATCATGAACAGACCTAAATTTTCTCTATTTGTTTAAAATCTTGACCTGAGTATTAAATATATTAGACGTGCGAAAAAGTTAGTTTCTTAAATGTTTTGATCAAAATTAATTAGTTAATCAATAATCTCGGATATTTATGAGGGGGAGCGGCGAAATGTTCACCGACCAGTCCACTTCCTCAAAACTTTATTTTCAATGATTAAAACGACAAAAACATTTGGACAAACGTGTTGTCATGCAGTAAGAGGATTTTTTTTGTTTTCCTACCATTAAATGGCTTTTTTTTTAATTGCACCCCTCGAACTGCAAAAATGACAACCGTAATACTCTGCAATATTACAGTTTCACTGGATATCAGCAGTTTTTATACAGCTCGACATTCATATCATAACAAAATTACTCATTACTTTTAACCCTTAGAATATTATCGAGGTGAACCAATTTTTCATCTGCAGTGACAATTCTTCACGGACAAAAGATTTTTGTCGTGTTTGGCAAGAATCGAAATGCATTTGATGAGATTTTGTCCAAATATCTTGCCCTGAAAATTTAAATAGAACTCATTTTACGTCTTTTGAATCTTTTCTACAATTTACAAATGTCTTAAAAATGTTAAACGAGATCAAGATTTTTGCCAATTCCAATGTTGACAGAGTGCGGTGATTATCCAAAATAGCTTGCAACTCATTACATAATTTCTTGTTGTTCATGTTTCTTTCATTTCTCAAACCATTCATGACACATAATACTTCCAACTAAATAATCTCCAAAGGTTTCATCTTCGCTTTTACTCTTCTTTTCTTCATTAAGGAACAACAGAAAGTATCATGAATCTACTGAGTCCGCTTCCATATAGTCTTCTTTTCATCAAATACAGTACAAATGAACATTAACTGCAAAATACTCAAAACTGAATTTCAACTTGTATTCAGCATCCAGTTTTTTTTTTTTAAATAGGCCACTATGTTTATTTGTACACACATAAAAGTTTTAGTTCGTCGACCTATTTTCTTAAGTTATCGGTATTTCATATTTAACAACATTTTTTCTTAATAGGTACTAGTGAGAGGAAACTTTAACAAAATAAATATATTTAAAAAACGTCGAATAGTTTAGTAAAATAGTTGTATGCCTTTAGGCACAAACGCGCGTGAACGGGAGCGAGATCGAGTGCACGCGCGTATTGTATTTCCATTATGTTTTTTCTCTAAAGTCAAATTCGTATCTTTTACATCGCATTAATGATTAAACCAAATATAACAAGTAGCATTTTCGATGAAGAGACAATCAGATTTTCGTTTTGTTAGGATTGGAGCGTAATGCAATAATGTAAGATGATTTAAAAAAAAACAACCTCAAAACATGGTCCAGTGGATAAAAACGTTGGCCAAAAGAGTTGCGAGTTTAATACCTGGCTACTGTAGTGGTGAACAAAAAACATGGAGAGTTGAGTTAAAGGGAGATAACTGAAACATTCAGAAGAGGCATGGCACATGGAACTAGAACAATCTACCCCGGTGGACGAAATAAAGAGTTCACGCCGAAATTCCACTGTGAAGCCCGGAGCGAAAAAGGGCGCAACGTCATGAATATGGCAACAAAGGCGAAGACAACAGTCCAAACAATGTAAATAGCGTAAATAATTACAATACCCCATCTCAGAAATATATTTAAAAAAATCCTTATCAATATTTATGCTTGTCTTTTCCCAATTTTGTGATCTTTCTGTGACAACTTGATATTCTCTGTACAAATCAAATCGACTGCAGCAAAGAAGAGACAAAGGAGCACAACAGCACTAAGCGCAACTTGACAGTAGAAAGAAAAGTTTCAATGGCACGAAGGAGATCATTTGTCAAATAGTCCATTTCAAAAGAAGAGAATGGGATACCAGGGATTCGCATGTAGATTCTCATGGCAACAAGTTTCTTCTGGTTTAGATCATTGGTGTAAAACAATCTTCCCTAATCTAAATTTCCCTTACTTTGTTCATTTACTATCTGAAGCTTAATTAATATCAGGACAATAGAAACTGGCAAAGAAGCACTGTGAGGACAATATATGAAGTTGTTTTCATTCATGAGGACGTTTTTGGAAAAGAGGACTTGAGATGAATAGCGAAAACAGAAGCCTGAAGGAAGAAAAATCGTGACAAGATGCTATACTGCAAATGTATTGTTCATTTTTAGCATCGCCTATTGATTATAGATGTTGATTTTAAACACTGACCAATCCGACGCATTAATTAATACGTGTTTAGGATAAAATTTGATTTGGGTGTTATGTCTCTGAATAACTACATTTTAATGAAAGCATCAATCTGGAATATATTCTGACATTTTGCCATATATTGTTCGAAACTTTGCCCTAATTTTTTCTTGAAGAAACGTTAAAAGTAGTACGATTAAATAAAATATTGAGCAAACTATTTGTTTTTTTATTATAGACAAATGAAGCTATCAAAATGTATATTCCTTTAAGTTGCAAACATCATTCTGTTTTATTTCTATTTCCCATTTTTATTAATCTCCTATTTGAAACTTGAGATAAAGTATTTTCTGATATTCCTCATATTGCTTCTTTATTGTCATTTACTAAACTCATCTTAGCATGACACAAGACTAAAAAGAATACATGTGGAAGATTGTCCTGCGTCAATTTTTCTTTTGAGGAGTTCCACGTAACTTAAAAGTCTTGCTCATTAGAGTAGGAAATAAGTAGCAATGTGAGCCAGAAAAGTGTCACGCTCACTATTCCATTGTCTTTTTCAAACTGCTTCTCTTCTTTCACATCCACAGGACATTTTTTACGTTGCCTTTAAAACAATGACATATTGTTGGGCAGCCATGGTCAATTACATCGACTCAGTCTCTCTTACAAATAGACGCACAAATGTTAATGGACGTTTTTGAAACAATTGATAGTCATTCTAATTTTTTGTAAATATCAACAATAAAATCTTAGCATCTTTACTTGTATTAATGCATGCAAGTCTGGAGTGTATTAAGCCAACAAATACGTTCTAAAATTAATGCAAAATGCGTATGTATATAAATATATATATATATATATATATATATATATATATATATATGTATATATATATATATGTGTGTGTGTGTGTGTGTGTGTGTGTGTGTGTGTGTGTAATTTTACAGAAATATATATTATTTATATATTATATATGCGCGCTACTTACTGGAAAGCGCTCAATATCAGTGATAGAGCTAACATATTCAGTTGGATTGATGTGAGTTTGTGCCCCTGGGTTTCACACTACTTGTTTTTGTGGATGCACATATACGCCCAGTCCCAAACGGTTCATATATATTTATGATTATATGAGATACAATGTAAACGTGCGTCTATGTAAGTTTGCATAAGTATGAGTGACATTCCGACGAAAATTTTTCCTTCCACTACTATAAAAATACCGATATACGCAACCATATATAAGCCCACAATTTTAAAAAAATTATCAGTTTGTCTGACGATCGCATGTAGCGTGAAAACCAGGGTCACAAATTCACATCAATTTAACTATATATATAATTATTTTAAGACATTTTTATGTTTATACATTCTTCTTATAGATGCAAATATTTAAGTAAATGCTCTGTTTTATAATAAACAGTATTAACAACATTTACCGGCCTGAATGTCCGAAAAATTTTCAGAGAAAACATTCGTCCTCCGACAAAAATCGAACTTGTATCCTACACGGAAACGTCATTTAGCCTGACGTGCCTTAACCGATCGAGCCACGGACGGTCGTTCGATTAGCAAGGTCGATTTTACTGTTTTTAAACTTCAATTTTCCATGAATCTCTCACGTGCATTCATATCTGCTCAAAGCGTATCCAAATGTAAACAAATGAGGTCAAGAGAATATAATCCAGGTAGAGCTCTATGTCATAGATCAAGAATATAATATAAAAGGCTCGAACATTAATATTTCATGGTTATAATTTATTTCATTGGTTTCGTACACACATAATATATATATATATATATATATATATATATATATATATATATATATATATATATATATATATATATATTAAGTAGTTAAGCATATCATATGAATTCGTTCAGAGAATGTCTTTTGTCACTCAAAAAATATGTATGTATACACACACAACATAGACACATGCACGCACCAAAACGAACACACATATATATATATGCACATAAATATTCACACAACATAATAAAGAAAATATTTTACACAAGAAATACTATTTATCTTGTACATGACCACTTTCTTTTCCAATGTATTAATTTTGCGGTGAATATTAATCCCATATGTCGAAAATTATACAGTAAGATTTTCAGATCAAAATTCACCTAATAATCTATTGATGCATTCTTTTGTATATATATATACAGTGTAACCCGGATATAAGAGAGTTGTCGGGACCGGAAAAGAAGTATCTTATATCCGGGTTTCTCTTATATCCGGGTTTCTCTTATATCCGGGTTTGGTCTGTTATATATACATTAACACAGGCTCTAATTTGGGACCAGATAAAATATCTCTTATATCCGGGTTTCTCTTATATCCGGGTTACACTGTATATATATATATATATATATATATATATATATATATATATATATATATATACATATATATATATATATAGATAGATAGATAGATAAATATAGATATATAGATATATATATAAGCATTCAATTCCTCATGTGTGTAAAATATATGCATTTATATTCACATATTTTTCTTATATATATATATATATATATATGAGAAAAATATGTGAATATAAATGCATATATTTCTTCCTATAGCTTTCTTTTACTCTAGCATTCGTCCCACACTCTCATACATACACTCTCACTAAATTTTATTTTTTATTCCCGGAGTTGTTTTTTCTGTTTTCTTTTGGAATTTGTAGGTCTGATGAATTGGATCGTATTTACGATTCCAATGGAATAAATTATGACCATGGAATATGAGTGTTTAAGCCTTTTTATTATATCCTTACTCTGTCCTGGACATTGAGTTCTACCTGGATTTTATCCTCTTGGAATTATTTTTTATACATATATATATGTATGTGTATATATATAGATATGATTGCATATGTATGTGTATATTTACCGCTAATATTTATATATATATATATATATATATATATATATATATATATATATATATATATATATATGATAAATTATACACACACACACACACACACACACACACACATATATATATATATATATATATATATATATATATATATATATATATATGAAGTATATAACTTCTGTGTGAATGGATAAAGCCTAATTTGTGAAATGTAATTGTTTGCTCATAGGTAGTGTCTGTTATTCTGGAAATGTTGATCTACTGCTTAATGCAGTAGCTCAACATGCAGTCATTTTTCTGTCTGGACTGTTGTATTCGTCTTAATGTAATCTCTATGTTCCAGTAACGTCCTTCTTCCACACGTCTCACTATTAACGCGTGTGTGGGATGGAAGGCTTTTGTAAAGTACAAACATGCTAAAACCGGGTAGCAATCGCTCAACCTCTCTCTCTCTCTCTCTCCACCGCATGCATATATCTATCTATCTATCTGTCTGTCTATCTATCTATCTATCTATCTATCTATCTATCTATCTATCTATGTACACTCCTCTTTTCTACTTTATTCCATTTTTTCGTTTTATTTTTCCGTGTTAAGAATAGAATTGATTTTCCTTGCCCTCCTCCTCCCTTCCTGGCAATTAATCATTTGGCGACTGATCACGTGGGCTGTACCAGTCATGGACGCCCAAACGGAGCAAACAAATGAGTCATACTGCCTGATGACAGATGCCCGTCCACGTACGGATGACAATTTGTTGTGGCGTTCTATTGGCAAATTATAAAAAATAAAATGGAGAACAGCGAGTGTAAATAGAAAGAGTAGTAGTAGTAGAAGAAGAAGAAGAAGAAGAAGAAGAAGAAGAAGAAGAAGAAGAAGAAGAAGAAGAAGAAGAAGAAGAAGAAGAAGAAGAAGAAAGAGAGAAGGACTGGAAAAGGGAAAGACAGAATGATTGAAAAATATAAATACAAAGAATGAACAGTTTTAATTGAAACAAAATTTTGTTCCTAACTCTGAACTTGGGAGGAGTTACGATAAGTGCTCTTTCTCGCAAGTTCAGCCTTCTCGAATTATTAATTATTTCAATCAAAATCTTGTATGATAAAAGAAATGCTAAAAAGAACCAAAAAAGATTCGTATGTTAACAGGAACTGTCCATTTATTATTTTAATAATTACTGAAGTCGCGCTATATATATTTTCTACGGTATAGAAAACTTTATTAATGGGTCTAAAAACATCACGCCACTAATTTTGTTTTAAAAAGTTCAAGAAATACATGTAAATATCTTGAACAAAGCCCCGATAATCTGACAAGAAAGTATCATTAATTTGCAAATGATTCTCAAGTTTTACTTAAGCAAGCTGAGCTAGATTTATTCGCCTTATATTTGAATGTTGTATTTGTTTGTGGCTTGCACATCAACAATCTGAAGTTCCAGTTAATGATGAGAAGAAAACTTTATTTTAAACGATCGGATATATATGTATATTTGTGTGTGTTTGTGTATTATCTTAGGGGAAGGAATAAGCAATATACATGTTTTTATGCTGCTGAAAAATTTATTTCGGTTGAGCTCTTTGGAAGGGAAGTGTAAGTTTGTAAACAGTGACTATTACTGCTACTAATGCAAGACTGTTCGGTAAAGCGAATCGAGTTCTCTCAGTCACTGTGTGTTTATCTAAAAATAAATATGCTTAAATTCACCTTTATCCCTGCTGTGCGCCAACAGGTTAGGGGTAGAATCTCTGACTGACGCCAATTCAGCCACGTTTCGATCCTAGCTCGAAGCAACTGGACGTCTAGCCACATTGATGAGCTGTGATACAGCGAAACAGTATATATATATATATATATATATATATATATATATATATATATATATATATATATATATAAACACACACACATATATATATATATATATATATATATATACACAAATATATATATGCACACACACACACACACACACACATATATATATATAACATTGTAGGTGCCTCCACTTTTTCGCAGGAAAATAGCATAGCACAATGAAAAGGCTACAAACTTAATCAAAACTAAGTTTTATCGTCAAAATGTTTATGTTATAATTAAGATGAAAGACCAAAATAATTTTCTGATTATTTTTTTTAAAATTGAATCCTTTCCAACACGTTCGAAATTCTGATTCAAAATCTTGTTTTGCTTACGTCATCTGTGGACGTAATAATTACAATGATTTTTTTCGCGAATTTTTTCCGGAGAAAACGCATTGATTTAGAAATTCTTGCAAAAATCAAATAATTGATGTTTTTTGTTTTAGAAAATTTTAGTCAGAAATATATTTTTTTTTTACATATGTTACCACCCACTTACATAATTTCATGAAATTTCGAGAAATACCTTTCGATTTCCTGAATTTTTTATTAGGACTTCTTGGAGAATGCAAATCATCTAATATTTTACAGACTTTTATTATTTTAATTGAAAATCTGCTCCGAATAGTAAACTAAAAAAAATGTGATCAAGCTATGACATAATTTAATTAGAAAAATTATAATTGCTTTTGTAAATAAGTTATATTAAGGACACTATTGTCTAAAGAATTAAAAAAATTTCGATGAATAATGAATCTTTACAAGGATTTTTTCATTTTTTAAAAATTTTAATTATGATAATTTATAATAGTTTAAAAAGCGTTTAAAATTCTGTATTGCCCTATTTCCTGGATGTGATATTAATTGTGACAATTAAGTTGAAACGAAATTTACGAATCCAAAATTGAAAAAATAAATAATCGACGTTTTATTATTTTATTTATAAAATAATTTTTTATTTTTTCACTTTAATTGTTCCCTTTTTTGATCTATGATAACCTAAACATGTCATTATTATGAAAAGGTCAAGTGCTTGGATTGAAGAAAATTGAAAAATTATTTTTAGTTAATGTTAATTAAAATTTATTAACTATTAATGATTAAATAATATTTTAATTATTATAAAAACAAATTCCAGATCAGTGTGTTAATTTTATTGCTTACTCATCTTTATTTTAATTTCATCTGTTATTAGATTTTTAAATTATTTTTTATTTTTTTCATAAAGCATCTTCAAACATAAATGAAAATCAATAAAATATTAGATAATTGCTGAAAATAAGTTAATTTGTAAAAATTACTAGGTAGTTAAAAACGAAAAAATGTACTTACTTAGATTTCGTAGATTTATGTCAATTCTGGTCATCCATACTACCTCAGAACTTATCAATACATCAATAAATATCAAAGAAAATCAGAACCCGTCCTTAAGAAATGCTTGTATGTTACTTTTTTATGCTATAAGTAATATTTGTTTCAAATTAGATTAATTTAACTATAAATTTGCTAATTTTACTCAAATAATGTATCACAAATATATATTATTTGGAAGATTTTTAAAACCGATAATTTTGTTTTGTTTACAAATTTCTTAAAATTAAGAGAATAGCGGCTTTTAAAAATTTTTTCTAAATCGAGCAAATATTTGATATTCCAATCTATATAATTTCTATTTGAAATACACCAGAATATTTTACTTACTGGAAATAATAAATTTAATCATTTAGCTTTCAATTAAACCTAAAATGAAATATTCAAGAATGCTTTTTCATTAGGTATCGAAAATTCATACAGAATTCGTAAAAGAGCTTAATTAATACAAATATAAAATTTGTCACTTAGCTGGTTGATGTTTTATTCAGCACAGAGTCCAGAGTTTCGTAGACGAATCGTTTTTGTAAGCATTCAGTTCTCTCATCAGGATGTATCGGCAACTGACTAATATATATATATATATAATTTATTGTAAAATTATAACATAAATATGTTATAAAATCACTACAAAAATAGCCATTTTGTTTCAACACTTCTGGTGTTTTATCAAGTGGTGGCGTTGAATGTAGAATAAAGAGTTTTAGAAGGTTCAAATTGATAGGGGAAACGCTGTTACATAAGCTGCAATGACCAATCAAAATACAAGTATATGTGAATTCAAAAACTTGGTTATAATAATTAATGTCTTAATGTTAGGGTTAGAGTAAATATAAATCATTCTAACTAATTAATATTAAATTTTACTATAAAATTGAAAATTTTAAACTTAATCTGTATTAAGTTTAAAATATTATAAAATTATTTAAAGAAGAAACTGAGGAAAATTACATATTTTGTTATTTATTTTGTTTTAATCGAAAGGCCAAAAACTCAGTTAGATAAAACGTTAAAATCTAATGTTGATGAAAAACTTCGTTACAGCTTAGATACATTTCAAGTGGTGATACGGGCAGGTGAGGATGAGCAAAATATATAACAATATATATATATATAAATACATAATACTTACGTGTACACACATTTAACACTACAAATAGAAACACATAAATATACATACACACATACATACATGTACACACATATATGCATATATATATACCCATATATACATATATACATACATACACATATACGTATATGCATATACACACACACACACACATCGGAATAAATATAAATATATCGACCTACACGGCAGCATAAAAATAAAATAATATAGATAGATAGATAGATAGATATACTATCAATATGCAAACACACACATCCACACACACACACACACACACACACACATATATATATATATATATATATATATATATATACATACATATATACATATACATGCAAATACACATATATATACATTTATAAAAATTCATATACAAATGTATATATACATCTATCTATGAAAATATACACACAAACAGCATAATAAACGTATACCTACATATATGTACATAGATAGGAGGATTAGCAGATAATATAAGTAATAACATACTAAACTTACAGTAACATTGCCTTATCGTCAAAAATATTACTCCTATAGTAATTTAAATTTTGAGTTATGTTTACAGCTAACAATGAATTCATTCCTTTGATTTAAGGGATGGGTCATGTCTTTAAATCTAATGATTTCAAATTTTTATTAAAACATAAATAACAAGGGGCATATAGAGAATTACATGTTCGAGCTCTCTTAATTAATTTCCATTTAACAGTAGGTGTCTTGTTTTTCTCTTTTAAACTCCAAAAATACTTGGACGATGAAGCCTTGTACTTATGATTACTACTGTTTAAAGATTGCACATATCCCCGACAACGTTCTTTGTATGTATTCATAGTACTTCAAATGTAGTTTTTTTTTAATATTTGTGTTTTCTAGTGTAGAAATTGTACTCAGACCAAATGATCTTCCTGGGTCTTCTTTTCTTATTGTGGTCGTAATTAACAGGATTTCTATATTAAATAGTGGTACCCTTGTAGCCACTATGTCTAAGGGAAGAATTATAAAATTCACAATGTTTACCCTCTTTGTTAGAAGAGTTAGA
>OZ038482.1:67448438-67545938 GCA_964036315.1 Acanthosepion esculentum
CCATACTAATATACACACTTACACACATCATACTCACTCTTTCACTAATGAGCTAAATGATAGTACACACCCATATTAATATACACACTTACACACATCATACTCACTCACTTCCTAAGAACCAAATAACACACACACTTAAAAGAGACACATCCCCTTTCCAGGAACCAATAAAACTGTCAAAATGACTACGGGAATTCAGAGCAGCATGAATCCATTCAGCCCTTATCTTAAATAACAACTTAAAAGAGACTGTTTGACCAACACAAGGAGTGACCAAAATTTATGATAAATAATTTAAAAAAACAAATGAAAACTACAAATAAAGTTCATTTTCTCCATTTCATTCATTTCTGTAGTTCAATGCTACTAACAAGCAGAATTGTTTTCTCCTGATGATGGCCATGCTGGCCGAAACTAGTAGAGGAACCTAACTGAAATAACAAAAACGAAAGAATATTAATATACAACCTAGTGTGTCTGAAGATTTTAATTTTTCAATATTTTTTATTGTTCAAAACACACACACACACACACACACACACACACACACATATATATATATATACATACATACATATATATATATATATATATATATATATATATATATATATATATATATATATATATATGTATATGTATATATATATATATATAAACCCAATGAAATATTGTTAAAGGTAAGAAGAATAATGAAACGATGAATGATAATGATCAATACAGAGCAGAAAACAAATCAGAATAGAGAGAACAAGAAAGAAAAGAAAATTAAGAAGAAGAAGAAAAGGCGGAGGAGCAAAATACAGTTGTTATAATTCTACAAAATTATTTTTCATCCTCAAGTCTGTCTTATATGATTTATCTTGTGTTTATTTCAATAAGGTTTCCCAACAATTAAATTTTAATTGTTTAGACTGATCATTATTTGACAAATGTTAGAAAATTGAGAACTTTATCCAGAGTCAAATGTTTCATTTTTCACAAATTGTTTATGCTTAGCCTCACCAATATAACTATTTTGCAGTTAGCGCATTTAAATTTATATACAATTCGTATTAATATCACCTACAGAATATTAGGAATTTGTATTTGTTGCCTAATTATATAACCATGCAAAAATCAGAAAATAAATAACAAAATTATTATTAATTTTTTTTTTTGCTTGAAGTTTTATTAAGTATTATTACTATAACCTGTTGACTAATAATTTATTTTTATTTTTTTAGGTTAAATTAATATTGACAGAATAATAGGGACTAACATTTTTTTAATTTGAAAATCATTTTTATCATTTATTATTCCATTACATGTTTTACAGCAATAGTGAAATAACGAAACGAAAAATGGAAAAATAGTGGTAAATTCAGTTTGAAATCAAGAGAAAATTGTCGTGAAATACTATTAAAGAATTCTATTTTTCCTCCTCCTCCTCCTCCTCCTCCTCCTCCTCCTCCTCTTCTTCTTCTACGTCTTATTATTATTATTATTATTATTATTATTATTATTATTATTATTATTATTATTATTAATGATAATTGTTAAAGAAAATGTAAAGTGTTAAATTTTGAAAAGAGAAGGAACTCTTAAGTCAATCAGTATGACCTCTAATTCAATGGGTATCTACAAAATCAAATCCCTAAGATTCAGAATCGTTCATTGATAAGACTGTCGCTTAAGACTCAAAATTGTTTATACTGCAAAACCAAGTATGCAGTATAATTACATATAGAATTTTCCTCTCTCATCACTTTCACTTAACAATTTTATGAAAACAAAATTAAGCAAAGTTTTACTACTTATTTAATTTACTACTTTAACAATGACACGCCAACATTTCTTATTCGTCTAAAGGTTTCAAAAGAAAAAATATTTTCTTTACATAGAAAAAATAATGTTTCGATAGAACTGATATTTTAAATACAAAAAACAGCACATTTATTTATCAAACATTCAGTAAATCGAAACTATATTATAACATTTCTTAACTATATTAAAAAAATAATCATTCATACTTCGAAGATTATTTGCTAAAGAGAAAATTGTCAGAAATAAATTCTTTACTTCTAAAGTTATTAACGCCAAACTAATGGTGAATTAAAGTAATACGAAAGATTTCGCTTTGTCGAAGTTGCATCATATTTGTCATTAACTATACATGTGGAAAATTACATAAAAATGATTTTAAGCGATTTCATTTGTTTTCCTTTAGGATTAACTTCACTAGGTAAAATTACTGATTTCAGATTCACTTGACTCTTTGATATTATCACTACAGAAAACAAAAAGAAGAAAAAAAGTATGAAATACTGAAACCACAGAGGAAAAATTATCCATACAATATTCATAGCAACATGTGCACATTTGAAACGTAATATATAGCATTTCACGTAAAATATAATTAAATTCGAATAATGGCATATGATGACATAATATCGAGAATAAAAGCTTTAACACTTTAAATAATATCAAAATAATATTATAGTTTGTCAAATTATTAGAAATTCATCACTCACGCTCCCACATATATAATATTATATTGACTAAAATTTGTTATATTTATGGAAAGAAGGGTTCTCAGTAGCGGATATAGAGCTTTTGAGATATAGAGATAGTGTGGAAAGAAATCAATAGTAAATGATTCCTGTCAGTTTCATGTCTTAAGCAGTCATTGGATTGTTTTCCCATTCCTTATGCGGACTTCATATATAGATGAAGGCGGAAAACTGGCACCCCATAAGCATCTGCTTCGTGTAGATGGAGTTCGACATCCCAGGAAAGTAGTCCATGTAGGGGAAGGAAAACACTGACTTTAAACCTCTGCTGTCTTGTGGTCATATCCAGTGGTGCGTCGAAGGTGGCTGGCTGTCAGCATTGAAAACTTTCTGGTAACTCCTTCAGACAAGCCGTCCCCAAATGTAATGCCCTATATTTCTTTGGAACTTGTCGGTACGGTCGCGAGGTGGGCATTTAGTCTGGGCAACGCGTGTAGTCTGGATTTGCGCCCTGGAGATGTCACTCCAGTTTCACCATCAAAGAACTGAATTTTGACCAAACATAGTGCTATCTTTATCTCGCAAGAAAATCAGATGACTACATCTATACGAGGCAAATTACAACAAATGTATATAGGGAAAACAATAACACCAAATTCTGTTACAAAAGACTATTTTCCTTCATAGTCACATTTGGTTATGCATATTTGAGGTTGTCTTCATTTCGTTGGTTGACAGCTGAAGCGCTTTACTCTAAATGCGCTCACATTCGTTGTTTGGTTTCTGTGATGGCTCAGCAAGTGTTGAAGAAAGTCAGTGGGTGAATTTGGAAAAATTCAGTAACACCTTTGTTTCGTTTGCATTTTCATGTCAGGCACCATATTTTCTGACGTGGCTGCTATCTGTAAAAAGGATAACAAATATAGTTTATTAGCGGAAAGTTCCATCCTCTACTGCTATGCCATCGACATATGTATCTGATAACAGTATAATGAAATAAAAAGCATTACTTTTGGAGCGACACTCATGCTTCTGTTTCAGCAAATAGGCGAGAACTTGTCTCATTTGTTGCTGAAAAGGGGCTTAGCAGAAAAAAGTATTGCTGACGAACGCAAAGACATCATTTTTGTTTAGTGTTTCAGGAGAGTGCAATGTTGTTCGTAGCTGATACGCCACAATGTAAAGTTGTTTGCTGCAAGTGCAGTTGGTTAATGTGACTCACTAAAAAGGCAAGAGTTTCACTTACCGTTATACGGGCATTTCTTCCACTCAGACAAGATGTTCTCAGCACATCAATCACAGCAGCACGCTGTTCGATGGCAGTCTTCCAGATTGTTCCATAAAGATTGAACGTCACCGCTGCTGTTTATCAATCAACTCTGGCTATAAATTCAGTATCCAGGACATGTTATTCAAGACGATGTTTTCTACAAATAAAAAATGAATACGTACAAAAGATGGAAGATAAAATGGACACTGAGATAAAGGCTGACAAAGAAAAAGAGAGGCATAAGATGATACTAGAAGGAAAACGAGACAAGAGAAATAGAATGATATCGTCCATGATGAATATAATAAAATAAATCAGTTTGCAACCATAGAGTTTTATTGCTTGTGGTTTTACTTATATTTGTTGGTGTGCGCATAAAGTCAGCAAATTAAATGGAAAGCTCAAGAAAAATGAAGTAAATGAAAACTGAAGTTCGAAAATTAGCATCTTATTTTATGTTTTATCTATTAGAAATTTAAACCCTTTAAAATCTGAAATACTAATCGACCATCTAGAAACATTGGTGAGTAGAATCTCCATAATTCATTAACTATAAATCTGCAATACTGGAGCTATGAGTATTAGAAGGACAATCTGAAATCACTTATAAATGGGTAATTTATTAATTGAGTAAAAGGGAATTAAATGGACTTGCACATTTAAAAGTAACTAATGTCACATTTAATAAAAACAAAGTTGGTTGATAAAGATGGTTTAGGATTTAATGCTATGCACAGCATTGAAACATATTCATAGCAATTTTTTTTATTTTCAAAACAGTAAAAGGAAATACTCTCGCAAGTGCTTTTGCGTATACGCATACAAATTTTTTATCTTACCTATCAGCACTCATTTTAAAAGAAAAACACATTACCCAAAAGCACCGGCACAATTAATGTTTCCGAAAAACGAAAATTATATGATAATTACTCAATTTTGTTCTTCTAAATCAGATTTTATTATGCAAATTATTTGACAGTGTTTGGTATTAATCAACTGAGGTTGGTAAAACTTTCACGATATCCTTATATCTGTGTGAGCAATGTAAGATTCAGTTAATAATGTTGATCCTTATTAAAAATATTGATAATAATTGGGTTCGAGTGTGTGAGCGTTTATTAAACAAAACATACAACACGCTTTTTTATTTATAAAGAAATCGAAAAAATATAAACTGCAGAAACATATATGATTAGCAGAATCACAAATAAAATGATATAACATTATATATTATTTCACGATTTTACATGAACCGATGTTCATTCTATAACAGTATTTTATTAATTGATATTGTTAACCTTTCTACTCTTTTTACTTTAACATTACATACAGTAGTTTTCATTGTTTCCCGTGGGTATTTTCTTGAATATCAATTTTCACTCATTTATATATCGGTAAAAATATGACGTGGGTAATAATATGAGGCAGATATTCTCTGCATTTATCATGGCACCATCATCAAAATTGAATGGTCATATTACCAGCTGTACAAGCACCAACCACAAATTTGAATTGGTTGACTATTTCCATGAAAAACCAAGCCTCAATCATCCATCCATCAGTTCCATCAAATGTAGATCTCTCAACATCTGAGGGTAACATTCATCATTAAAAATTACTGCCGAGAAGTTAATTTTCAGGTACAAAGAAGAACATTACACGTTCC
This sequence comes from Acanthosepion esculentum, assembly GCA_964036315.1. Classification (NCBI taxonomy): domain Eukaryota; kingdom Metazoa; phylum Mollusca; class Cephalopoda; order Sepiida; family Sepiidae; genus Acanthosepion; species Acanthosepion esculentum. Next base: position 67,453,870 of record OZ038482.1, read on the forward strand.
CGTGGGTAATGTTTACTTAACTGCTTACTTTAGCTAATGTTCTTAATATTTCTACCTGTTTACATTCAGGTACCAACTTCTTTTTTTTTCAATTTCTTGCTGGTCAATCCACTTTGCTTGCTTACTAAACGTTAGACTTTTAGTTTTTCTCAAACCTCAAATTTGTACCGGTTTTTCTGGTTTTTCTCTTGAAAGTTTTACAATTTCACTTAATATTTTTTTTACGGCCCATGACAATCTCTATATATCTGAGATTAAAAAATAAATATCAATAACTATTCTATTATGGATATTTAATTACAATATGATGAACAACTCACAAGTTGCATAAGGGTGGCCACTGAAAGACAGAATAATATAAAACAAAAATATCTTTTACAAACACATGATTATCATGAGGTAGTAAAGTTTAAACCATTAGAAACTTGACATTAAAATGTTGCCGGTATTTTCTCTGAGTTTTAAGATTTCACGGGAATAGAAAAATTCAATGAGTTTTACTCGTTGCTGGACATAATACATAGCCATTTTAATTTCCAAGGGATGTTCTATAACCTGCAAAAAAGGAAAATAAGAAAAGATTGCAAACGAACAAGTTATAACTTTTTCAAAATTATAGATTTGATTCAGATTTTCAGTTGCTACTCTATAGAATCTCGCAACACCAAATAAGTTATTGTAAATATTTCTAATCAAAACATATTATAATCTGGCGTATGCGAGTAACGTTGCGGTTATCTCTGCCAAAACTGGAATTTGCGAGCCAACTTCTGGCCTAATCTGTTGCATTTACTTCGCACTAATAAATATTTTAGTTCTCCTCTCCCTGCTATGGGTTAAATAACTGTGTAGACTTTACTCCCAAGAAACAAGTTTAATAGTGCGTGTTAAAAAAACATAGAAATTGTAACATCTCCAATATCTTTCCCACGAAGTCATGGCCATTCACAGATAATAAAGAAAAGGAATCTATGAATGCCCATGATCGCTTACATAAATGGACATGGTATGAAAAATTGAAGTTGAAATTAATATGCAGAAGCATATATTGAAAAATTTACTACGATAGGTTTGTTAACATAAGTTTTATTGTGAAAACAATAAAATCAAATACAGAGTAAGTCTGAATCTTAGAATAAACACTAAGCTTAAGACACACTGAAAAACTCTTTTCCTACGTAGCTAGGCATCTAAATGCATGCGAATACACATATACACATACATTTTCTTAGAGATATAGAAGTTGTAGCAACATTTTCATTTCGTGTAATGAAATTCTTTATTAAATATTATGAATTTACTGATATTATGAAATATCAAAAAATATAAGAAAAGCAAAAAAAAAAAAACAGTTGAGAGGTATTCTTGTCAGGGTAGTTCAAACAAAAAAAAGATGACATCGCGCAAAAGAAAGTCAGTCAATCTATTAAAATAATAGATAAAAAATACGAACACGAACTGATTGGGCAAAATAAAGCCATATTTGAACTAATATACAACGGGAAATAAAGAAAAACAATGTGCACAATAAAGAAACATTATGTGACGATGTGGCTGGGAGATGAAAAAAAGAGAGCTAAAGGTATATTTGCATCTTATTGTTTGGGGTAACGACTGTTTTGTTGATTTTTGCTTCCTCCTCCTTGTTCTTTTTTCTTTCAACGCTATTTCCATCAACAAATCTTGTTCAACCAGTATACAATCACTTGACACCTAACTCGCGTATTCCAACCTCCTTCTATTTCCAGTCTCTCACCATTTCTCACTGATTCAATAGCATATGTCACCAAAGGTGGAGATGCAAACAGTAACAATAAAGATTTGTCCTCCAAACCATCTGAAGATTGTTTGTAAACACCATCTCTACTAAACTCACATTCAATTCCTTCTTATGTTTCTTTTTCATCTCACATTGAATGCATGTAATTTGAGTTCTTTCTTGATCGATGGGCAATCGAAATCATTAGCTTCCTTGTGTTTTTTTGCTTTTCCACTTTCAAATAATGCTATTTAGTTTTTCTCTGGTTTCTAGTTGCTTCAAAGATTTGAGGCAAAATGTTTTTCGTTAGATGCACTATTAAAAGACATATTAGAAATATTGTTACTGAATAATATTTTTCAAGAAAAAGTGGGGGAGAGTGTATTATTTGGTTGACGAGAAACCAGCATTACGATGGAGGTGAGGTGATATATATTTTTTTCTAACACTGACAACATTTTTGGTCATTTCGATGAAAACTGGAAGTATTCACGCGACATAGTTGATTTGCAAAGGTTTGAGCAATTTCCGCTTATGGACCAGAAAGCACATCTCATTTTAAAAATTTGGCAGAGCATTTTTTCACCATATTTATACATATATACAATCTTTAATATATTTACTATATGCAATCTTTATAGGAAATCTAATCATTTCCTTTTTCAGTTTTTTTTTAAATATCTTTTTTTTGTTGCTTCGGATTCGCGTATTTGGCGTATTCTCACATCATTAAATCTATATAAAATAACGCACATCCATTAGCATATATATATATATGTATATATATATATATATATATATATATATATATATATATATGCGCATATGTGTAAATGAATATATATATATATATATATATATATATATATATATATATATATGCATTTACGCATATGCGCATATTTACAAGAAACTAGAATATATTTCAAGAACAGACTCGCGATCACACACCCACGGAGACACACGCACCCACCTCATAAGACATCTGCAACGGTACATAAAGAGAATGGATATATTATTACATTGTTACGCACTGTAATCTACACTTATGCACTCAGTTATATTTTAAAGATAAGCTCGTAAGATGTGAAAATTTACTCTTACACTGTTATAACATTCAAACAGAAATTTTGTGTCAATACGCATGAATACACAAAAAACATAGGTACACTGTACGTGTACAGATATCTATGCATTCGAGCACACACGCAGGCCGGTGTAGGTGGGCATCCTCTTAAGACTCGCATATATTTTCAAAGATATGTCAGTAATGATTACCCCAACAAGTGCTAATACATGACGTATCAGACGCGCGCGCATATGCATACGCATGCACACACATATACATACATACATACATACACCCCCACACACATACATACAGCATCATAAATAAATGTAAGAGCATATATACTGGTGAGCACATGGTCTCATAGTCACTTCACTGTGAGAGACGAAAGAAATATGTACGTAAGGATGAGTGTAGGGTGTGAAGGGCGGGAGAAAACGAGAGTTACGATCGTGAAATGGGGAGGAAAAGGTGGAGAAAACTCGTTGCTTATGATTCATCAGGCCATTCACCATTCATTCGAATGAGTCGTCATCACTGATGTCTAGTCGCTGGTTACAAATCGGTTTCGCCCTCTCTCTGTCTGTCTGTCTGTCTATCTATCTATCTATCTCTATCTCGCTCGCCTCGTTACCTCAGCCACCTCCTAGTTTTCGTTTTACTTCTCTCTCTCTCTCTTGTTATTACTACCCTCCTTCTCCGCCTCCACCTCCTCTTCGTCTTCTCTCGCCTCCTCTATCTCTCTCTTTATTGTTCTCATTCTCAGTTTCATTTTTCAGGATGCTGAGCGTATCTAAGTATATTTAGTAGTTGCAGAGAGACTGGCATGTGAATAAATTTCCCTTTACACTTCTGTTTAAAAAATAAAACACTTGCATTAGGTTCAAATTATGGACAGTGAACTTTCAAATTTTCTATTTCATAAAACTATGGGACACTTGTTTCTTGATAACTTTAATGTTGGTCCTCAATTTATCGGAATCACCTTATATAATTATGCATTATGACTTGAAAGCTGACCTTTAAACTGCCATTTTCTGCTTGCAACAGGGTGACTAAGATAGCCGTGACTCATTCAAAAATGATGGCTAACATGAACTGCACTTTCTACTCGAAGGCATTAGAAATATAAATTTGAATCTGATATTGTCTTCCGTTTTTATTTTTCTGAAATGTTCATCGCATAAAAAGTAAGACATTTATCCTACTCTAAAAATGATATTTTATCGAATGGAATAAAAAAGTGATTAGTTTGGTAGATATTGATAGGTACGTTGAAGACCACAAGAAAACAATAATCTTCCTATTTTTTAATATTTTATTGTTCTTGTAAAATCATAAAGAATAAATAATCACCGTGTATCAGAACATAATCAGTTTCCAATACCAGAGATTTCTATTTTTAAATCATTTTAAGCAAGGGGTTACAGGTTACAGAGAATGAGAAGACTTGAGGAGAAGACGTAAGGAGAAATGAAAAGAAGGTATAATAAAAGGACAGGATCAGGAAGACAGGAGATGGCGATTAGCGTTGCATTTAAATTTTGAAGATTGTAGGTGGCAGGGGAGCAAGAAATCAGAAGGAAGTTCCACAGGCGAGAAAAGAAACTATTAGAATAGAACATACAGTTGGACCTTAGATATTTCAACAGTTAAACGGTGAGATCAAGTTGCCAGTCTAGTAGTACGCTCAAATTCATGCAGTCGAAGCACAAAAATACTTTGCTTTTTAAGGGTGTAGATGAAAGTGTTAAAAGTTAGAATCTAATGAACGAATCAAAATCTAATTTTACGTTTTGGTTTACGAAAATTAATTCAAGAACACAACTTGTGTAAAAGCTCAAAAGCAAACGAAAGATATGCAATAAGGCAAGAGGAATTGTTATACTTTCGACAGCTCAAGACGAAATTGAGAATTTAATTTTATTCTCCAAATACTGGCTAGAGCTTCATCTCAAGAAATGATGGCATAATGACAGAGTAGAAGTCTAATAGCCAGAAAGTGTCAATTGAAGCTTAAATCAGCCGTTAGGTTTCAAATATGACACATTATATTTCAAATTAAAAATTTCTAAGACTGAAATTTTATATTAGTGAAATTTAAAATTCTTCATTATTTAAGTGCGTAGTTAACTGAGCAAAACACTTTAAAAATGATTAATTAATGATGAATATGTCATTTTCGTTTTTGATCGATTTCATCACGATTCTTCTGTCAAGCTTGGAGGATAATTGTACATTGTTATTGCTAAACGTAGATTCCAGTAGCGTTATAAAAACCTCGGAGAATATCACTAAGATATCCTTAATACAACGGTTCAAAGCTTAATCTAACAAATGTACGATTTTGCTGTTACGCGATTTGGACAATTTTGCTGTTACACCTGATATATATATATATATATATATATATATATATATATATATATATATATATATATATATATATATATATATATGTATGTATCTATGTATCTATGTATGTATATATGTGTGTGCGTGTGTGTGTGTGGTTTTCGCCCTGATTTCAAAGATGAATAGATGTTTAATTTATAAATTAAATTTATATTGACCTTCTAATGTGATGTTAAGCTTGGCAACATACAACTAGTGTGAGAATAACTCAAAATTAGTTGCTGTGATGGCCCAAATTTACTCCCTATTTTATTTTTTCACTTGGGGTCGAATACTTAAAACCTATTAATGCAAATATGAATTATGACTTTACTATTTATTGTAAGTGAAATTCATTATTATATTTTTTCTTATAGTTATGCATCACACATATGTGATTAGCACTAATTTCTCCTTGTGATCACTTGTTAGGTAAGTTTCAAGAAAATATAAAAATTCAAGCCTTACATACATACACACCCACATGCACGCATACACACACATTTTCTGAGTTTCATTTGAACAACTGCAAGCATTCAAATATTTTCATATTTTAATTGACAAAGAAGAAATCGATAGTATTTGGGTTAAGCACTTGTAGACATCGGCCGGTTAATATAGCAGCATATCGCCATTATTCAGTTCAAACTTGCTTTTAACTTATCCATTTGTTTTAAGGATGAGCAGAATAAAAACGTCCTTTCTATCATATCTGATATCAATATCAATTGTAATTCAGAGATATTTTTCTGGAAATGTTTAATGATTTGCTTCTATTGAAATAAAATACACTTTCGTGAATTACCAAATCGCGCAACTAAAATAGAACTATTCAACTTCTCAGTCACACCCAAACTTAAATCTAAAAAAACGAAAAATCTTTCAACTCCACTCATTGGTTGTTGTCTCAGCAGAATACAGAAGCAAGAGTTAAAAGTGAAGTCGAGTTCATTTTGTAAAGAATGCTATCTTCATTTTCTTACAAGTCTTTCTTTCTAACAATCGTTTGTGCAAAATAGACTTTTTGAAAGCAGCTCTGAATTTTTTGTATGAAATAAAACGTTTACAATCAAAGAATGTTAGTAAGTCCAAATACATCATGTAATCTGCGCGAAATGCCAAGCATTAAAGCATATTTTTCTCAAACTTTATTCTAATTAACACTGTAAGCAAATCAACTCTATGTGAAATATAGAACATACATTCAAGGGGACAATAAATGAAACAAAAATTTGAAGAAAAATAACTGAAAGTGATTTTCCAAAATTCTTTACGTTGAAGTAATGTTTTGAAAAATGATATGTAGTTTCATATATCTTATGATATAGATTTAAAAATGGTATGTAATTTTATGATACAGATTTTTGAGAAACTAAATCTCTAAAAAATCTATTATACAAATAATTATCTTAGAATTCTTACAAGCTAAATGCTAACAACCCGCTGTAAATCAAAATGTTTCCTTTCCCCCTAGCATTGTCACAAACACGAAAAGATGTCACAGTCGATGTACTTTTGATTCTTTCGACAGTTTCAGTGAAACTCAACTTTAAAACTCAACTTTTGAACGATAAATAAAATACATAAATGTACGTATTTTGTAACCGACATAAGAATTCACAGTCTGTCAACATGGTCAAATGTGATCATTGACCATGTTGACAGGCTGTAAATTCTTATGAATTCGATAAGGTTTGCGGATATCAGTTGAAAGAAGACAAATTGAATATTTGCATTTGCACACGTCTGGTATTGAATTTTATGAAAGATTAATTTGATGACCTTTGTTTTAAAGGTTTATTTTTTAAAAAATATATAAACACGTATTGTTTTATCTGCACTGAGTCAAATCACTCTCACACCTACGTACATATTTCACGCGCAAATAACATGCACAAACTCATAGATAGTTGAAAATATATCTTTGTCGAGATCGATATTATAAAGCCTTTAGAGAAGAAAAGATTATTTTTCTAGATAATCTCTGTACTTTTTATTTGTGACTCGTAGTAATATGGACTTTAGTTCATTTTTATTATCCTCCTCCTTTCTTTTTCTTTCTAAAGCAGCTGGCGTAATGAATAAATTATACAACTCCAACTAGAAATAATTGTTTTACTCGTAAATTAATTCAGTAACTAACTTTGGCTTGCTCACAGGAAAAAAATCTATTTGTCGTGCACGTGAAAGCACTAATTCATGCATGAAATAAGGTATGTTTTCGTCGTTACTTGAGAAAAAACAATTGATTTCTGTCTAAGTTTAATTTGTTAGTCGGTGAAACGGCTTTATTATAAAAAGTTTTAAATTGTTTGGAAAACTGAAATTTTGGCGAGTAATATCAATTTAAATCTACAGTAAATTAATCTACGAGGAGAAAAATAAATTTTCAGTTTTTTATATTCGATTAAATTTTCCAATGAATATTTTAATAAAACTTCTCTACAATGAAAAAAACTTGTTCATTTACACTGTTGCATTAATAAAAGCGAAATAAAGTAAATCTACAGTATCGTATATTATTCCGGAGAATGAAATGAATCGCTAGAAGATGCGAAACAGAATTTAACTAGATCTCACTAACGTGCTAATACCCTTGAGAAAGGTATGAATCCTCTTCTTCTCCCCCTCCGGTCTTAACCGAATTCAAGGGAGTGGTCACCTGAGCATCCGTAGATCATTCGACCGGTTCACTGGTTTAATCCTGCTTCCTGCCCACGTTGTGTTTGGTTTGATCCAGAAAGCAGAAGTGAGATGTTCATCTATTCACGGTCGACTGAAGATGTAGACACGACTGGGGAGTCTGTGCTAAGAAATTTAGAATGCACCAAAAAAATATATCCGCAGAAAGCCGGACAAACAACTATTCAATGGTTGAATTGTTAATGTCTTTTATATAGCAGAAAAGAATAGTATAGAAAAGAAACGGGTTACTGAAAAGAAAATAATTAACGTAAAAACTCATACACTGGATTCTAGACAATGAGAGAGAGAGAGAGAGAGAGAGGGGGGGTTGTGATTAGCTTGTTGTGAAATCGTCTCAGAACGATATACGACTCTTGCGATGGAGAGATAAAGATTTCTGTGCGCGGCTTAAAGTTTATAGTTGCGTTCCTCCTCGGCGGTAGTAACGGCAGTAGTAATCTTCGTGATAGCAAAAGCATCGGTACTTATATTAACAGTACATGTTAGCGGGGGTTTTGTTCCATTCCCTGACCTCACTTCCAGTCTCCGACCTCTCTCTACCCAGCTCGACTGTACTCGACGGCAGACGAGCCAACCACTCTGTCAACAGATTTCTGTGCGCGTTTATATAGATAAACCTGGCTGATCATAAATCGACCCATGGCCCTCACCCGATTACCACGCGTGCTACCTTCAACCCAAAATCATGTGAATTTCAAAGTTCCTCATAGCCTTAGTAAGTTCTATTTCAAATTTTAACCGATAAAAATCATCTCGATGATCTTCCATTGTCTTCCTAATGACCCAATTCCAAATGGGCTAGATCAGATTCCCATCAGTAAACAAAATTGTTCTGAACTAATTTCGCTGTTCAAATCTACTCCAATTTCAATAAAAAAAATATGTTGTGTGTGTTTGTGTGTGGTTCCCAAACTCTCTCTGTGTCACATTTCCTCCCCTACCCATCTGTCATTTACTAGTAAATGACACACGAGCTTTCCTATCAACAAAATAGGGTCTACTTAAACATACGTCTCTTCCAGCATGCAAAGGTAGAGTCCTCAGTTTCAGTTCTTCTTGGGGTTCATTATGCCCACTTACATTTTCATTGTCCTTACGGTACACATATGAACATGTAACTTCCGGTCAAAGTTGTGGTGATCTCGTGCAGTAGAACCTTTTCACATAGTTCACTAGTTCGAGTGTTCTTTCCTTTTTTTTCAATTATTTCAGTCTCATTACAAAAAAAAAAAATTTAAAAAAAGAAATTCAATTTATTTAGTAAATCTGTCCCTCCGATTTTGTCTCGCCTTCACAACAGGTTTTGTCGAATCTTTTGTTGGTTCAGGTCCTTCCACGACAATCGTGGACTCTTCTTCAATATCAGTTAGGGGTCCCAATGCACTCGGGTCGGACCTACCTTGGTAAAGTGCACTAACTGGAATTTCTCCTTCACTCATACACTCCCGTGCCAGTTTATTCTGCCCGGTCGACAACACTGCACTCCTCTTCAACCACCACCAAACTAGCAAGGCCACGACTATCATTAGTATAATTCCCACAAGGGTCGGCCAGGTTATTATAGCAACCAAATTCTCTTTCCAGTCCGAATTCGGCGTACCTATCTTATCTAACTCCGACTTTAACCGTCCAAGATCAATCTTATCGATTAGCCGTAACAACGCCGGCATCTTTTCTAGCGACATCTTAGGAATCTCTCTTACAATGGGTTCCCACAATCCCGTCCATCTACTGGCATTCATTCCTACCAGCTCTAACAAAGCCTCATTCTCTTCAAACTTCTCTTAATCTTTCCGGAGTTATTATACTCGGAGACAGGTGTCCCAGCGACAGCATGTCTAATTGTGCTCTCACATGCTCTAACAACACCGTTAAAGAGTGACTTGTTTGACGTAACTTACTCATTATAGATAATAATTGAAAATACTTTTGCAAACCCCCCTCTAATTTCTGTAATTTGGTGGTTACCTTTATCACTTCCTTTCTAAATACCCGTAGGTGAGAAATCAACCAAGTGATACTCCCTCTATTCTTAGCCAATTCCAGCCTAGTGACATTGAGTATAGATACGCTCTCTCTAACCGACTGAGCCATTGCTTGTTGTCTCTGTTCTACCGCCTCTAATTTCCTCTTAATTACTCTCACTTCGCCTTCGGAGACTGTACCAAACAACACGCTTAATGCCTTTCCCAGTATAGGTAATACTGCACTCTTTTGCCTGGTCTGTAACAACTTTATTCCTTTCAAATAGTAACTCATATCCTTCCATTGTCTCTCAAATATTAGGGATTCCTGAGCTAAGGGGTATAATATACAGTGGCATTCCGGAGTCTGTAAATAGTCTCCGGCGACTTGGGTCCTGGCTGTATCTAGTTTGTCCACTTCGGTCTTCAACTGACGCAGTAACTGCTCATACGGCTGCAGGTCTATCATCAAAGTTATCAACCACTTTGATCTAGTTATAATCACTTCGCTAGTCTTCTTAAATACAGTATTCTCACTGTGTTCCCAGGTATTAGCTACCACAACTAGCATCGTCAGTACCACGAGCCTCCTCTCGTCCATGTCTGCAAAGAGATGGAGAGGATAATTCGTCTTACTCCATCATTTTCTTATTGTTTTTAGCGGGTGGTTACATAGTAGAGCGATACCTCAAGCACCGACCCACACCACCACCAGCACTGTGCATGCATGGAGCCCGTCCACACAGTTCACCAGCACTGATGATAAATGCACAGTTAGTCCTAGACCGTCACTCGTTCACCACAGCCACTGTACTGATTTCACTTAATCCTTGGGCTCGGGCTGCACCGCTCCCCTCAATCGCCGTTTTAGTGGTAATTCCTCATTAACACTAGGTGCTTTTTTTTTTTACTCTGCAATTGAGCTAACGGAATTTCATCCTCTTCCTCCCATTCACTCAGTTCTTCTTCTTCTTCCCTAAGGTTAGGCTCAATCCCTGCTTCCTCAGAATGTCCCGCTGGGGTCCAAAATTTCAATCTCCTCACTCCCTTCACTTTCACTCTCAGTTTCTAACCCTTCAGGTTCTACCAACGTAGTTTTCCTCAGCCTTTTCTGTTGTGTTTTGTTTCGGCTCCTTTCCATTCTCCTATTTCAGCTAGCTTTATATCATTCGCATGCACTCTCTTTACCTGTCCGGTCAATTGGTCCCAGATAACAAAGGAAACCGGACCCGTCTGCTAACGATTCTATAGTATGGACTCCATCTCTGGTCCAATTTACCTTCACTCATGTGTATTTCATAATACACTGGATCACCTATCTGGAAGGAAACTTCTCTATTTTTATTTACCCTATCGTTTCGCCTTTTCTGTGATCTTTGAATCCTCTTCCTCACCTGCGTAAAAATTTTATGCTGTTTTTCTAAAACTATTTGGTGATGATCCTCTCCTAAATACTTCCTCCTAGGTCGTAACAGATTGTCTATAGGTAAGACTAGATCCCTGCCATATATCAAGAAATAAGGGGAAAATTTTGTCGTCTCGTTCATCGAGAATCTCACAGCTGCTAACGCTTGGGTTACGAATAAATCTCAATTTTCCCTATTATCCTCTGTTAGTTTAGCTAACACATAAGCGAGGGTCTTATGAAATCTCTCTACCTTAGCATTACTTTGGGGGTGATATGGAGAGGTGGTTATGTGCTGTATGTTTAATTCTTCCAACGTCTCTCTCATAATCTGATTCACATTCTCCGATCCATTATCGGTAACCAACTGTTCGGGGGCCCCATACCTAGGGAATATTTCGTTCAGTATTATATCTGACACCGTTCGTGCCTTCTTATCCGGTATGGCAAATGCCTCAGGACAATTCATCAGCCAGTCCACAAAACTCACTATGTAAAGATTGCCTCTATGTGTTTCTCCATAGGGCCCAGAAACATCCATGCTTACTTTCTGAAATGGATAATTCGGAACATCCGTTTCTAATACTGGGGCAACCCTACTCCTTCGACTCTGTACTTGGCATGTTACACATTTTTTTACATGGTTCACAACATCATTAAACAACTTAGGCCAGTAGTAATTTCTCATTATTATAGCCTCATAGCCTCGGAATCCTCGATAACCGGTCAACACAGATATTATCCTTCCCTGCCAAATATTCTATTCTGCAGTTATACCCACTTAACTTCAGTGCCCACTGTTGCATCTTCTTATTCGTCCACACCGCCTCTAACAAATATTTGAGGGGTTTGTGGTCTGTTCCTTATTAGTAATGGTTATTACCTCCCAATTACCGTTCAGCAACCCCCTCAATTTCCTCCCATAACGCTCAGGGGCTGTTATATCTTCATCCCTTATTTCATCGCTACCTGCCTTATTCCCAGGCCTATTCTCATTCCATACTCTCACCTGTTCGACTTCTCTCACTAGGCAGACCTGTGCTAGCTCCCCTCCCTGCTTTATTTTAATAGTTTTATTGGCAGTATTGGTTAACAGTCAGGGAACAGTCCCCGACCTCTTCACCAACGAATCACACACGGTTATTTCCCCTTCACTATTATCATACCTATTATTCACACAACTAGTAAATATAATGATTTACATTGGAGTTCAAGCGAGAACAAGTTCCCTCAATAATTTGTTTTTTTTCTTTTCAGTTCGATAGTATCGATTTTTCCTATTTCTTATTTCCCTAAATGTTTTGATAGATTCTTCAAATTGTTTCAAGTGCTCAAATAACGATGGACACAACTACCACCATCATATTCTACAAGTTTTCTGTTCATTTGTATTATTATTATTATTATTATTATTATAAGAAGAAGAAGAAGAAGAAGAAGAAGAAGAAGAAGAAGAAGAAGAAGAAGAAGGCGCAATAGTAGTAATAGTATTCTAATTATCCCTTGTTTCTGTTATTTTTTTAAAAATTACCTTATATTGGGAATGATACTTACTATGTGGAGATCTCTAGGTTTCTAATGTTGCCAAAGTAGGGGTTTACTTGTTTAAAGGTGGTTGTCTTCGGATAACGTCCTTAATCCAAATATACAACAATTTATGGCCTCTTAAAAATGCATGCAAAGATAATTAATACAAAGAGATATATTGCATGTACTGATAAAAATTTATATCTCTTAAAATAAAATATACAATATTCAAAGAGTTCATAAGTTCCTATCAGAAAGTGCTTGTGTTGGAAGTACAGTAAGTATTTCTTGATAGCAGTAATCCTTTCGACTCTCTCTGTGGGATTTTTAGGTGTCCGAAGCTTTAGGGAATGGGACAGTAGATGAAATTCTTTCTGCGGCTCGTTCTTTTGTTTGCTCGTTACTAGCTGTTTACATTTTTCTTTAGACAAAGGAATTCATTCCCCTATTGTTTGATTTTGATTGGTTCACTGAAATGACAATCCCTTTTTCTTCACCTACATGTAGGAATGATAACCTTTGATCACTTTTATTTATTTCTTTATTTTTTCCTTATCTTTTTGTTTTTATTTCTTTATGGCAAACCAAAATGATTTGCTAACTTTTACTTTTCTATTGTTATTTTTGAAATAGTGAACGTTTTATTTTTCTACGGCACTTACACTTAAATTATATTTTTGTACGCTGGCTCACCGTATCGTATTAAAGCAGTGGTTTATAAAATGTCTTTAAAGTGTGTCGCCTGAATCTAATGTAGCTTTGTACTGTGCTCATATGATATATTATTTGCCAGAGCTGAAATGACAACCGTGTTTGACCTAAAACCCCGCCTTTTTGTTGATACAGCAATCTGTTGTTCTTTAATGATCAACTCACGTAAACATTCACTTTCTCGAGAAGTTGACCTAAATTATAAGAGAATTGATCCGAAAGACTTCGGCTTAAACAATTTCTTCATTGTAAAATTACTGCCTAATTTTCTTTGTTCACCTGTAAATAAATTACAAAAACCATTCAAACATTTCACATTGGAATGACGTAAAAATGGTCATTTTAGATTTATGAAATTTGTTAAAAGAAACGCAAAAACAAAAATTTACAAAAGGTGATATTAATCAGAGAAGGAAACTAATCAATTAATCAATCTCTCGGTGGGATAATTTACCTTCACTGAAAAGGTTAACAGCTGTGGCTCAGTATCTGGTAAGAAATGCTTTATTAGAAAAGTTTTTTAAATCCAATACATCGATAGTCGATGCAATGAATAACGATGTGACCAGTAAGAAATGACGATAGGAAATAAATTATACACTAGGAAATAAATTACACTTTTATAAAAAACACGATAGGAAATAAATTACACTTTTATATGCTATATATTAATAATTTTGCTTTTTACCATCTATCCTCCTCGAACTCTCTACAGGGGAATCATATATTTTATATAAATTAGACGGTCTTCAATTGATAAAGATCTTTTGCTTAATTAGAAATCAAAAGTTTATTTTTTTAAAGATAGTCTACTTCAACAATTAAAAGGAATCAAGCTAGTTGACTCCTTACATGAGTCAACTTCCCGCTTTTCTCCCATACATTTTACATTTTTGCACACGTGGTAGATGAATACGTTGGGTAGATTTATTGAAAACTAAAAAAAGTCTTTATAAAGTTTGAAGCTAACAGTTAATTAGTTTTGAATACAACAGTAGGATTTATGATACTGATGAAGAGTCTAACTCAAAAAAATTCCGCTTCGGCAGGAATAAGTATGAAAATAAATAATCGATACAGATCTTCATGTTTCTTACACCATTCTTACATCTTAACATAATTTTGGTAAAAATTCACATTCTTTAAAAGAAAGGAAACAAATATTTTCACTAAAGATTAATGCTTTGCAAAAAGATGTTGAATTGGATGCACATACATTTGAAATGTAAGTCCCCCATGTTGTTAGGAAACCTTATTGCAGAAAGCAGAAAATAGCCTTGACAAACAAGCATCGAAACAAACATCGATTTTATTTGATGCACGCTCCATAAATGTTGCGGAAAAGAAATGTTTAATTACTTACATCCTGGTGCGGGGAAAGTTTGTGAAGGTTTTCCCGCATCAAAGGGTTTAAGTTAAAACATTGCGACAAAACGCGAGTAAAAATCAGCAAGATTAGAGCGGACAAACTCTCTTTTAGGCATGGACGATAAAAGAAAAAACTCTTGCTCGGTGTGTAACAATAAAAGAAGAAAGTGTTTATTTACATATACAGAAAAAAAAGGATAAAGGGATAAAGACAATTAGGAGTGAAAGAAAGGGAAAAGAGAAAATGTCCTTTAAGGGAAGAGAAAATGTTCATAACAGAAAAAAAGGCTTGCTCAAAATATTTCTCTGAGCGCCTAAAAAGTTATTTAAGCGAGTAGAATTTTGGTAAGGTTTAGAAACATTCACAGTTCTTGTAGTGTAGGAAAATGTTGGTAGATATAGGAATCTTGCAGTTGAGTGAGTTCATAGGTCGACGACAGAAGTCCTGTGGGCACGACAGGAGGAGTGGTGAAGGGATGCAGCTTCCAATTGGTTTTTAGTAGTGGGCTGACAGTCTGTCTCTCCAGCCCGGCAGGAATTTCTTCTTTGGTTGAACGTGGTTCTGAAGTTGACTGGAGCTCCCTATCGTCAACCTTACAGACAGTGGTCTGAAGTTCACTCCAAATTTATGGAGATTTAGTAGACTCAGAAGAATCGGGGACTTTTCCCTCCAAAATTGTTAAACAAATTTCCTGGCCCCTTCATTGGTCAGAAAATATATTATTTCTGATAAGAATCAAGGCTCTGGGACCCGGTTTCGAAAGTAACGAAAAGAGGTTGCAGTGAACAAGCTGTGAGGTTTCCCCCAGACTTTATGGCACCGTGGAAAGAATAATGGTCGTGGAATTCCTTTTTATATTTTCCAGCCTCTCTCGTTAGTCAGAAAATATATTCTTATCTCTGATAAGAATCAATGCTTTGGGGGCCAGATTTGAAAGTAGAAAGAGAGATTGGAGTGAAGATAGAAAAATAGCGAGAAGGTGAACTTGTAAAATATTGTTCTCATATTAAATTCCAACACTGGTAAAGAAAATATTTCATGTAAAATAAAGGCTTTGTAGTGGGTTAGCCAATCTGTATCGGACAAATACCAATTAAATTGACCCTCTACTATTTTTACTAAAATCAAATGCAACAAAGACAACAATAACAAGAGAAATAATCAAATAGGGAGATATTTGTTTTAACAGAAAATATTTTATATAACAACAAGTACACACGATATAATAAAGTTGTTTAAAATACTTTAGAGTTTTTGGTTGTGTGATCAAGGTTAATATAGAAGGTGTTATTCTATAGATCTGGTAAGGAATCAAAAAGTTATGTTGATGGTGAAATTGAATGAAATAGATTGCTTGACTTACTGTAGAGTTGTCTCGATTCGACTGATATAGTTACGATTTCCTTTATGTTAAGATATTGAGTGAGTTGGTTTCTAAATCTCGTCTTGGTTGAATTGGTCACTAGATGAATTGATGTTGAAAAAAATTGAATTCCACAAGCCAGGTTGATGTTAATAAAAATTAACTTTTAGCGAGGAATTTGGATTTCATGGATTCGTGTGACGAGTTGATTATTTTAAAGACTGATTAAGTTGTGTCAAAGTTTCATATTTATGAATTTTCTCGATCACGTGGGAGCTCGAGAACACGTTTACATTTTTTTTGCGTGTTGTACTATGAACAGGTCAACACGAGGTCAACCGTGCGGACGTAGGCAGAAACATGACATTATTATTTATGGACCAATCAGAAAGCATTGTTTCGTATTGAACTCTGGAGCCTATTTTAATGGGTTCAGCACAAACTGAGAATACTTAGCTGTGATCCTCTTTTAACAGGTTTAAAACAGAGAATGTAGAAATCTAATCCTTAAAAACTTTTCACTTACTAAAAACAAAGATGTGAGAAAAATAAGTTGATCGGCGTTTACACTTAAATTATACTTTTGACGCATAACCTCAAAGTGGCAAGGTATAAAATTGTGCTTCGTTGATGCCACACGTAAAATTACCTTTTTTAGCTATTCCTTTTTTCTTTCTCCTGCCTTTGCTTTTTTTCTTTCTATCATATCTCTTCTTAGTATTACTAAGTTTGTCATAGCAAAAGAATAAATAGTAGAGGGTGTAGATTATATTGCACCCATCCTTCAAGTGAGGAGAGTCTACTTACTTCGAACTTTACATTTCATGGAAAAATCTGCCTAGTTTATGTTCGCGAAGGCTGCAATTGCACATTCCTTACGCCTCATTCCGTTGCAAAGATGCATCTGTAATAAACTGGCAAAGATATACGAAAAAAGTTAGTTACTCTCGGACACTGAACTTAGAATTCCCAATAAATAGTAAAAGTAAAGTTGTAAAACGCTTACATCCTATAGTTTTTCGTATTTCTTTGGCTAACATTTAAAGAAAGGATATGTTGAAAAGTTCTCAGCCTAACCAACTTGTTCTGGTGTTTTGTCATTGAAAATACTCATCTATGTCATCTTATTTGGAATTATTTTGTTTGTCCTTTGAAATGCCGATTCAGTTGTTTTGATCTCATTTTAGAATTATATGGATAAAATATTTTTCCTTCGGTCAGCTCTGCTGTAAATTTTGCCTATCATAATTTCTCATTACTCATCCTATCAATCAAGAAATTTGATAACATAACTAGCATAATTCTCAACGCTGAGGATTAGAGGAATCCTCAGCGTTGAGAATTCCTTTCAATTTTCTTTTCAGGTACGGCTGTTGATTCCTAGGCTGCAATGCTTTATGTACAGGCATCGGTTCCCCTTTTATTGGACCTAAACTTTTAAATTCCTCTCTTGTTCAGATTTGGAAAATCCCATAAAATCTATTTCCCCATGTCTGTATGATTTGTTTGAATTTCAAAGTGTCATAGAAATTTGATTTTTTTAGAACAGTTTCTGGTTTTCTTTTTTGTTTGTTTGTTTCATATTTCATTTGTTTTCTCGACAAATTCCAGGTATTTACACAATTTTCGTTCGATCACTAGTACTACCCATTAATGTTTATTTTCGTACTTCTCTTCATTCTTCTTACTCTTCTTCTTCTTCTTCTTCTTCTTCTTCTTCTTCTTATTATTATTATTATTATTATTATTATTATTATTATTATTATTATTATTATTATTATTTCAGTTTTAATTTTACGGGTTCTCATCGGACAAATCCCTATTATTTTTCCGAATAATTTCCTTTTCATCGTATGAAATTTTCTGAATAATTTTCTTTTCATTATATAAATGCTGAAATGAATGTTAATAATTGATCATACAGGATTTTTTAAGGGTTTCGACTTACTAAGACTTTCTTATTCCATGTTATATGGTAAATAACCAATAAATAAATAATCGATATTTTGTGACAATTTTCATTCATTTGTATATATATATATATATATATATATATGTGTGTGTGTGTGTGCGTGTGTGTGCGTGTATGTGCCTGTGCGTATGTGTGTGTGTGTGTGTGCTACCGCGTGTGTAAATGGTTATGCGTATATTAATGATTCAGTATTAATTTTTGAATATTTTTCTTCAACGGCATCAATTAATTTCTTTTATGAATTATAAAAAGCTGGAAGATTATATTAATTAATTATGCATAACTTACTTTAAAAAGTATAATTTAAATGAACTGATAAGCTTGTCAGTCCAACTGTAAAATAGGCATGAGTTACGAGAAGAAATTAGTTATTTAATTTTTAGTTACTAAGTGATATTTACGTTAAATTTGACAGAATTTCTAATGAATTAAAACTTTGCTCGTCAATTGTTTGGAACTTCTGAAAGCTAATTCCCCGGAAAAATACAATTTTAAATAATTATTCAATAACACATATTTGTGAGAAAAATAAATATGAGTTACTTTCATGTGTATATTTGTACGTTTTGGATTATTTATACACATGTGTCATCTAAATATTAAAAACTTGAAAGCGTTATTTTGCTTAATTTGAAGAACAAATATTTTTATATCGCAAACTACTAAGTATCTTTATGAAGGATAATTTGTAAGTTTGAAACAGTGTTCCTTAGAAGCTGATGCCTTCAAGAAAAAGTAGTATACAATTACCATTATTTTATATTTATACTTCTTTTATTTCCCCTATCGATCAAGACTTTTATTTGCTGTTAGACTTTTTCATTAAGAAAAAACTGACTTTCGGAATGCTTTTCTATTTGAACAATATTAATGTGTAGAGCCTATTAATAAATAATTTTCCGTGTGTATTTAAATTGAATGTCAGCAGTTGTGTAACTTTTCATCACGCCCGCAGCTGCATGATAATCATACGCCAAAATGGCCACTGGTTTCCATAATCAACACACAGAAATTGTTAGTAGCAGACATCGAACCTAGTAACTCATCATGATATGAACGAAATTCGATAGATCCCAGTTCTTTTCATTTAAATATTACTAAGTATGCAATAAAGGTACAAACTGAAAAAAATATGAAACAAAACTAGGAACCAAAGCACATCGTGACCCATTTAAACGAAGGTTTCTATTGTACATACTCGAGACATCTTTGGAATTTTTTCGAGCCATCTTTGGAAATTTTTCTTACTAACCATTCTCTTACTATCAGCACTTACTGAATATTATAATTTTCATCAAACTCCGTTGGTGATAATACAATGATATAATTTTAAAAATTATTCAAAAGTTAATTCTTCTCAACAATATAGAAATATCATACAAGGAAATTGTCTACGATTGAATTAAGTGATGTAAAATTGAACAAACATTGTGTTTCATACAAAGTCAAAGAGAAAATATATTCTCCCTTTTGTAAGCCTCAAATAGAAACTTGATTGCACTACCTGTGCTAAACGTACCCATCCAATTGTAATCAACTAGAAGTGAATATTTATTTTTTCATTGTTCCTAATACTAGAAGTCCATGGCTGAAAAATAATCTCCTACAATACTGACAAATGCAATGAATATATGAATAAGCCATGCTCGTCGACAATAATCCAATGGCTTATCTTCAGCCACGTATATAATATTTGTGTGTACATAATCACACGCACCCATACACTCTTGGATATACAGTAACACATATTACGTATGAAACAAAATTTTCGGTTATTTAGGTGTGCTATAATATACCTACACTAATATTTTAAATAAAAAGTACTAAATATCAGAAAAGTGTTTGTTATTATTAACAGAGTCCGTCTGTATTTGATATTTTGTGCAGTAGTAAATCTTTTTGAATAAATAGAATTTAAAATATTAGTAATGTTAATCCAGTTACGTATCAATACGGAGACGTTTGGTACTGGTTAAAACACTGAAATCACGAAAAAGGTTTTGTTATAAATTAGATGTAAATAATTGACGTCAAAGTATTGAAGGTTACAAGAACCAATGAATTTCCTAAAGACATATAAAGATACGTACACATTATACATTTTAAGTTATCATTAGTTATAGAATTTCTTTCAAGTGCTGCTTCTGCTACTACTACGACGATTCCTACTACTATCCGTAGACTCGACCAAAATCAATGAAAATATTAGTAATGATAAAATTACTTAATTTCACAATCTCGATATAACTTCAAGTTTTAATTGTTACTTAATAGTCAACAGCTACAACGTGGGATAAGTCGAAAGAGATAACGACAGAAAGACAACAGCTACTGACGTTAGCCTAACTGATAAGCAATTACCTGAATGACAAATTTTTTTTCAATTCGATTTCCCGCAGTGTGGCTAGGGTTATAATATAAATGTGATAACAACAAAAGAAGCTATTCAAAATAGTGTAATCATTTGAGAATCATCTCAGGTTTTCATATTCAAGGTTTATTCGTATATTTGTATTCATTTTTACTGCGGATGGGGAGATTTTATTTCATTAAATTCACTTCTGACGTACAACACTAAATTTTCTTTCTACTTTTATTTATAGAAGTGAGTAAAAGTATTATTATCACTGGTAACAAAAAACGTTGAAGGCTTTGTTGAACTGTCCTGAGTAAGACGATAAACTCCATCCAACAGCAAGGCTTCTGATCAGGAGGTTTTGAGGAACATGGAACCACCTCTTAATTGCTGGTGTTCCTAGGTTCATCCTGACCCGGAGTGGTAGCACCTGTTAGGGTCCCAGCTATGGACAAATAGTTAACTCCCAAACTGGGGTCAAAACGTGTAAAAATAGGTTTTAATACTAGCAATACATTTTTGTAAAAATATATTACCAGCAATGAATTTTTGAAGAAAAAATTATTACCAGCTATACATTATTACCAGCAATACATTTTTGGAAAAATATTACCAGTAATAAAAATTTTGTCGACATTAACCCATTGAGGTTGATATGCCGTAAAACAAAACAAGCCAAACCAAATCTTCGTTGAAAAACTTCCAATAAACTGGTTTTAAATTGAACGTGGCTTCTCCTTCCATTATGATTAAACCAATAACAGAAATATGATATTAATAAAAAAAAAGAAAACGCCGGTTAAGTCTTAATGTATGTGTCATCAGTGGAATCATTTTTATCTTTTTAGTGTTGAGCATGACTTACGGAAAGTGATAAAATTATATTCAATAGGTTAATAGATAAGATAATGAAAGCGCTCGATTGCACGCTCTCTCTCTCTCTCTCTCTCTCTCTCTCTCTCTCACACACACACACACACACACATACATACATACATATTGTGTTTTGGATATATGTTGGACATAGCTTTTAATCTAACTAGCAAGCAAGACATTTATTTTATTATACGAGTGTACCTAATCAGAAAGTTTGCGAATTTGCATGCATAAGTGAATGTGTAATATGTGTGTGTGTGTGCGTGCGTGCGTGCGTGCGTGCGTGTGTGTGTGTGTGTGTGTGTGTGTGTGTGTGTGTGTGTGTGTGTGTGTGTGTGTGTGTGTGTAATGCATAAAATATGTAAGATAAGATTACCTGAAAATCTAAAAATAGCAAGTTAGGATTTATCGTAATATTGGAAGGAATGAACAGTAGGTTTTCATTATTCTGTGTAAGTTCCTTTATTTTTTTTATTCCAGATTCGACAGTTTTTGGCTGAACCATTTTAATAGCGCCTCTCTTCTCTAAGAACAATTGGACATGGAAAAGGCCTCAACGATGAAGAAAAGTCTGTCATCATCAAGGAAAGTGCTTAAGGCCCCTTACTTCATGTCACTGCGGAGAAGTTAGGTCGTCATGTGGATGCGGTTAGACGATTCCTGAGGGATCCTTCGCCAATGAAGAAAGGATCCGATTGTGGCACCTCCAAGACTGTGGCATCTATGCATTTAAGAAATATTATCCGAAATTCACGTGTGAAACCCCGACAAACAAGCAAAGCCATATACACCACGGTTAAACGTCCTCATGTACCGAAAACCACCAGAAATAGCATCCTTGGGACTATGGCTTCCGTGAGAGCTCCCCTGAAACTGCCTCCTTTAATGTCCCATTATAAGAATTTGTGGCTTCAATGGACTCGGAAGTATATAACGTTGGACATGAGTTGTGATCTGTTCACTGACGAAACCAAGGTGACTCTTGACGGACCTGGCGGTTGGGCAAATGGTTGAGTCTATTTCGGAGATGAGCGTCACCAACGTTTATGACGTTAACATCAGAGTGGAGAGTTATGTTGTGGGCTGATATAATTGAAGACACACATATTGACCCAGTCATGATGCTTGAAGTCTTTAAAGTGATCGCAACCGTCTACTGCAATCTCCTAAAGGAAGTTTTGGTCATGGCTAGATGACATACCGCTGTCACTTCTAAGGACTCTAGTATTCATGCATGACAACACTCTCTCACACTCTGCCAGGGTTACCAAAGCATTCCTAGGCTCTTACGGTAGATAAAGTAAAAGGTTGACAGTGTAGCCGCCTGCCTCTACGCAACTCAACCCTATCGAAAATATTTGGTCCATCATTAAACAAAATGTTTATGCCGATGGACGCCAATTTACGTCGAAAGATATCTTCTGGGCGACTATCAACGCTGCAGCAGAGGCAGTCCAACCAGCTACAATAAAAATTTGATAGATTCCATGAATAATAGGGTTTTTCAAGTTATCCGTCATGTGGCCAAATAATTCATTATGTCAATAACTCTTGTAATATTAATATGGTTTTCTGTTAAATATATACACAAGGTATGTATTATCATCATCCTTCATTTTATCAAAAAGTGTCTAGATGGGCTATTTTCATTCAAAAGCTGCTAGCATGGTTCACCCAAAACTGTCGAATCTGAAATAAATAATAAAGGACCTTACGCAGAATAATGAAAACCTAACAATGGTGCTGCCATATTGTGCAAACCAGGTGGGAAAAGTTTGATCAAAATCAATTCACAGAAAACAGAAATCCTAAATTTCACTACCATGCTATTAGTGTGATTCGGGGTATAGGAAGGTTAATAGACGTTGATTTTTTCCTCTTCGAATAAATGCATGCATTTGTATCAAGGCGTATTCCTTCAGATAAAATGTAATATACACCATTTGAACCCAAGTTTAGAAAATGTCAGTTTTTAAAAGTTTCAATCAGGAAATAACGCATATGTTGCTCTTATTGCTTCGTTTTTTTATTACAAATATTCTATTCTACAGATATGATTTGTGATACGTAATCTGTGCAGTCAAGTTGCTGTCTTGCAAATATAGCCTAAAACTTTACTTTGATTACAGAAGTTATAAGGAAAAGGTGCATGAAATATATTAAAACCCGTTTTGTTACTTTGTTATAACACTGAATGTGTCATTTTAAAAAAAATAAGTATTGAGGGGTCTCCCCTTTTTACACAAATGGACTCACCCGAGGTATACATATACTACTACCAGTGAATACCCGGACTCGGGAATACCCCCACTTTAAACCCGACCTTGTGCCGCATCTTTCCCTCGTGGGGGGGGCAGTAAATACTGTCTGTAATAGAAGAGGGTAGCACAAGTGTCACAGTTAGCGAGCACGTAGACTCAGTAAGGAGTCATACCGCAATACTTCAATACCAAGACTATATATATATATTATTGCTACTAACCCGCATTCCTATATCTACTAACCCGTATTACCAGTTTGTATTATTACGTTAATACATTTATTTTCCTTATCCATTCCTGGCGTTTGTTATTCATTGATATCGGATTTCATCCCGGAATCCACAACAATAAGTTATTGAGTTATTTTTTTTAAATTGAATATTTTGACATCTTCGTGCTGAGTCTGCATTTTGTTTTTCTTCACTAAACATATTCTACAAATTCATTTTATATAAAAATGTCCGATGGAATATTTTTGCTCTGGACAGTTTACACCAAGAAAAGTTGTTTTATTAAACTGATTTTATGAGGTTTGGGAATTTAAATAACTTGCCAAGAAATAATGTAATCAATCAGAATAATCAGCTTAAATCTTATGAAACTTGACACAGTATTTCTTTCAGTAAAGAAGTGCCAATATTTTTTTATCTGAACCCTAAGATTTTTTCTCCTAAGATCCAAAGTTAAAGTTGTTTCCTAAAAAATATAATGCTATCTGTAATGAAATCAATTACATGCTAACACCATTGGGATTTGTTTGTACATTAATGTTTCAAATATTGCTTGTCAACCTTCTGGTATTTTGGTACTAAGTAAAAGGAAGAGAAAGATCGAATTAAGAGAGCAAATAGGACTTTAGTCACATGTGGATTCGTCAATTATGAATTGGTCTTGTGTCATTCCGTTGACCTCTCTGGCGCAATGCCATCGATTCAGTTTGAAGCAATCAAATTTGTCATTTTCTTTGTTAATACTTTTATCGCTTTGTTCTCTTTTTTATATAACTATTACTGTTCCGATTAAATAGGTGAATATTAAGCAAGGAGGCCCACAAACACACACAACCGTGTGTAAAATGGCTTGACGCTCGTATCCCAATATGCCTGTTTGCTAGGACGGCTAGCCAGACCCCGTTGCAAATGTGCTTTCTCAGGCACATTTCATTTGTGTTTGTCCAACACTCATAAAGCCCATCTGTGACTTATACACCAAGCGGGCCTTACTTACATTTCCTGGTGCGATCAACTGTTAGAACAAGGTTTGAACAGATTCTGGGTGTGTGGCTGAGTTGTTACAATGTTCAATTTCCGACCATGAGGTTTGGGTTCGTATTTCAAACCCGGTTGATTTGTCAGGAATTATCGATCCCAGCGTGCAGTACTTTTGGAAAATGCCTGAAAACCATACCAAAGATTTTGAGTGAAATTGGAGAGACAGGGCTGGTCGTCGTCGACGGTTGTGCTAGCACTAAGTCACAAGTCGTCGTCATCGAGGGTTTCAGCGTAATGGGATTGTTCACGTATACACACACACATACACACACACATACGCACGCGCGCACACACACACACACACACACACATATATATATATATATATATATATATATATATATATATATATATATATATATATATATATATTGACATATAATTTAGATTTATCGAAAAACAATCTTACGAATAATCATATTTTCATGTATACAAGTGACACATAACATTTCTTTTGCCTCAAAACAAGTTTTACATTTCAACCCGAAATAAATTCAGCTACTGGCTTGTCTATATCTAAACTCTATGATTTCCAGTTGTTAAGAAGAATCGCCATGTTCATGTGTACACGTATCAAGATATATTTATGTGTATATAAACCCCAATATTTTCAAAATGTTAATCGTTCTTGGCATATTAAATGAACTTTTATGAACTGAAATAATTACCAAGCTATTTAGGAATTCAAATTAGCCACAAATTAATGATGAATTAATTCTTCTTTAAATACTGTTGTTTAAGGGCACAGCATTTGGGAACACTGGTTTAAAATTACGACTAATAGTCAAGTGGACGCCCTCGTTAAGCATTAGTCCACCCGAGGCGTCTCGCATGAGCAGATGCACCCGGATCTAATCGAATTTTCTAAAGAGAATAAAGAGAAATGGTGTAAAGACTTATTTCACTATCATTATACTCCAAGATTTTCTTCGAATTTAATTTAATACAAGTTCTCGGGTTGGGGGATTGTAAAGATTGAGTGAGCTGTGATTAGGACATTATTGTCTGTTACGTTTCTGCTACTGCTTCTGCTGCTACTTTCATTTCGTTGTTCAAAATGGCGGGTCATGTGTACATTAATGTTTCAAGTAATGCTCAGAAAAGAGAAGTCGGTGCTGGAGTGGTTGTTAGAGATTTACCACCGCTCCAAGACAACGGATGTAACATTAATTGTCTCGTCGAAACGCAGATTTCTGATTCATTTTTTCCACCCTTTGTCCGACAACCACCTTTTGCAGAATACGGAACTCTCCGCCCAAGTCGGTTTCTACATTATAAGAGAAAGGCAATACAGATAAATAAAAGAAACTTAATGCAGAAAGCGATCATGAGAAAGAGAGAGAGAGAGAGAGAGAGTATGTGGAAAGAGAAAAGAGAAATAAAAAAAGATAAAGAAAAAAGGCGGAAGGAAAAAATTAAGATGTAACTTTAGCGTTATGAAAGCTCAATTTGTAGGCTGGGATTTTGTAAATATAAGAGAACCGCAAGTTGCAATGGGTGTGACAATGCGGCGCGATGTGATGAAGAAATCGATAACCGCAGTGTACTATGTTTAACAAATCTATTTCAAGAATATTTGTCGCAATGAATAGTTTTGTTTGGATGTTCTCTGCATCTATTTTTATAAACGACTTTTGGACAAATTTCTTGTATCATGAATAGCCAAAGACATTTTCCATTTTTTTTGTCTTGGCATTATGAATTTTACTTCCAGATAGGGATTTTTAACCAAAAGGTTGCACGATGAAATGTTATTTATCGGTTGTAAATGTGAAACTATTAATAGGAATAAAATCTCCAATCTTCTATGTATCATTTCCCTATATTAGAGCTAAAAATACAATTGTTTTCATCTGATTCGCTTTCTAGTGAATTCTTTTGTTTCTGTTTCTCCAGACTCTGATCATATAGTGATGTGCTTTTTACTTCTTTCTTCAATGAATTTTGGAAGCAAAATATCTAATTAACTCATTAGGAGATCGATAATAGTGACAATTATCATAAAAATGTGTTATTAAATGTAAAGTTATATTTACTTAGAGAATCAAACAAAATAAAATAAATAGTTATAGAAAATTCTCGAAAATAAATCTAATCCCCGGTAAGAAAAAGCGAAAAACATTACACCCCCACACATACATACATAAGTACGCAAACACGCACGCACACAAACACACAAACACACACACACACACACACACATTATATATATATATATATATATATATATATATATATATATATATATATATATATATATATATATATATATATATATACTGAAGTATTTTAAGTATTATTTTATGTACTTCATGCATTGTGAATATCCGAATCTTTCATAAGAAATCATATAATAATCATTAGTTTCTTCATGTGAAATTTTCGTTACCTGGAATTATTAGATATTCAATTGATATTACAGGTGTATGTAGTCGACGAATTTAGGGATATGTTTTCGATGTTAACCATAAACTAAAAACTTTTTCCCATTGAGTTGATATCGTGCAAGTCTACAGCATTTGTTGAAACCGGAGGGGTTATTAACGACTAATATCGATATTTTCTTATCTCTCTCTCTCTTTCTCTCTTTCTCTCTCTCTCTCTCTCAGACACGCACTATCTATATTTATCTATCTCTCCATCTATAACTAAATTTAAAATCATATAATTAAAAAATTACGACATTCATGAGGTTATGCTCGAAGTAGAAATTAACCTCACATGTTCACGTGAAATAATATACTGCGAATGAAATTGTACCTAATAGGAAAGGACAACTCCGCTTATAAGGAGTGACGTATCCAAACTAGAAAGGAATCGAAGGAGTTTCATTGAGGTGAGTTCTATATCAGACATACCGAATTATAAATTGCATCACTTTTGCATGTAGAGAATTATACGAAACTCTATGCTGCCAGTGTTCTGTTTTCTGTTCAGTTTCTTTTCATGTTATATACGCATTAATTGCCTCTATTTAGGAAATGACACATTTTTATTACCCAAAAAGTTTGAGCCACTCTTTGACAAGAGGTAAAGCCAGACAAAAATGACGCCATTTAATTGTATAATAAAAACAAGATCATTTTATTAATTGACTTCTTCATTTATTTAGAGTAATTATACAAAATCAATTACTAATTTATATATAAGTTATTCTCAAGCAATTATTAATTACTTTAATAAGTCCTAAATATTTATTTTTGCTTTCCCCAATGCTATCTGTTAAAGCAATTAATTTAGTCAATTATAAATGACGCATTCCGAAATCTCTTGGATGCAATTTATTGTTAGGCAAGTAAAAACAGCGAACTCTCGAAATAATTGATACGAGAATCAAATGAAATATCTAATTTTGTAATGGATGACATTATTCTTGGATACTAGTTGACAAAAATGCACTATGAATCTTTTGATAATCTTTTCTTTAATTTAAATTACTAATTTACTGGTGTTGGATCATCTGTCAAGTAACTAAACATGACCCCATATTCGTTATCTTTACATTTTGGTTTACATAATAAATTCTTTTAGTCATTTTGAACGATCATAACAATATGGAATATTTATGCAATTTTAAAAACTTTTTAGTTGTTGCACACAGTTTTCGTTATTGTTAAATTAAAGGAATTATTTCAAATTAACGAAACCCAGTAAGATATATTTTCAAGTTCTTAATAGAATTCATACAAATCCTGATTCGTCCTTTTGTTTATACTCTTAGGAATATAATAATTGGATTAATTAATGTTTTCTCCGATTTCATAGATTCATCGAGAAAGTAAGAATGCCAAACCATTGCCAATTCCACTTCACATTGAATAACTATTATGACTATAAAATAGTACTTAAACAAAAGTATATATGCTCCTTGTTACAAAATTTTAATTAAACTCATTTGAATATATTTTAGTCGATATACTAATTTATATGCCGATATCGATTGGAAATGGAATTTTTTATTGACGTTATGCACTGTTATCACATTGACAACTTAAAACACTTATCTTTTGAGGGAATTTTTGTTCTGGGATAGTAAAATGATAAAAGAAAAATGATGAATTTATATTAAAGTAGAATGAAATAAAGTGGAGTGCCAGTGAATAAAGAAACAACAATATTTACATTATTTATACTCGGTCGGACTATAAGTAATTTGTTGTTATCATCACAACGTTTCGTCCGTAGGGTTTTCCTGTCTCCTTCAGATGTTTGTCGATCCGAATAATCTACAGAGAATTTCAAACTGGATCCATTATTTAATCTACGGGTGTTGATTGTTCTGCCTGCATGTCTGGGAATATGTCGTCTTGTTCTTTATTTAGTATTGCTCAGTTATTGCTTGTCCTGTTTCCAATGAGTCAGTACTGCGTGGCTTAGGAATTAAACTGTCAATTACTAGGTAACCAAATTCTGGAACCAACTCTTTAATACACTAGGCTGTTGTTTAATCCTGAGTTTAGATCTTAGAGCATTAAATCTAATCTGCTTGCAAACATAACATCATTCTCTACAGACCGAAATAGAAGTGACAAAAAGGGACACCAGAAAACTGACACATTTTGTCTCCCTTACATCATGTGTTTATCGGAAAGAATTCAGACGTTCATACTACATCAGGACAAAATATTCAGAAGCAGCTCAGATTTGCAGAGAAGCGCCTCTGAGTCAAGCCTAACACGGAGTAGAAGATGACTAAAAATTCTGTTTATTTCATCCTCTGCAGTTGTGGCAAAGAATACGGAGATGAAGCCAGCCACCCACTAAAGGTAAAGCTCGAGGAACATCGAAAAGCCGTAATTAATGGTAGAGAATGTAATCGGCCATGTCTGATTATGTATGGAGGAATAGGGTAGTCCCCACCTGCGTGAAATGAAATAAAAATAGAGAGGAGAACACAGAAAAGCCAGACTCCTGAAGAGATTAGCAAATATGCTAGGCTATGAGTACCTTCTTAGTAGTTCCTAGGTTAGAAATAAATATAATATGGGAACCATTAATAAATAAAGAGAAATGACAGCAACTTTTAGCAGCGGCAGCTGTAGTAAGAAAGTGAAACCTCCATGAATGCAGTCAAGCGTGACAATAATCAACAGCAACAATGTCAGAAGCAGTTACATTAGGTTTTCAATATCTAGAATCAAGATTACTCCATGTAACAATAGTATATTAAAGTGTTAGTCCGTGAATTTGGTGACAGAAATTATTAGTTCAATTCCTGATCCAGATACTTGGACTCAGTAGAAACACGGCGAGTAATAACTGGTAAATAAAGAACAAGACGATGATGTTACCAGACACGAACTGTGGAATATCAAACAATCTCTACCCCCGTAGATTAAATAAAAGGTTCAGTTCGAATTTCTAAGTAGGTTACCCTGATCCACAATCAGATGCCTGAAAAAGGCCGGATGGCACAACGGCTGAAACGCTGTGATAACAAAGATGGAGACAATAGTCCAAGTGGAAATTTTATAAATAATAAGTCCTCATTTAAGAAATTCAGACAGAAACAACGATATTGAAAATGTGATTATTTAAAGACAAATATTACACGGTTATACCAAGGAAAAACAAAAGATAATCAGGTGGAGATTTTACTCCATTATCAAAGCAAATATTTTCTCCGGCACTTTTTTTGTCGTAAGTGAATACTTATTATTTTTTATGAATATTATGCCCATCTGTGCTGGCACATATGAAATAGTTTCGAAGAGTCTGCTAGAAATCCGTGAAAAGGCGAAATTATCCAGACTAAAATCAGATAAAATAAAGAGGAAAATGTTAGAGTACTGATGAGACTTATTGTTACTTAATCACCAATAAAATCCACCAGATACTACTTACGCGAAAGTTCAATGGCTATAATTTCATAATATTAGGTAATATGCTTGTCATTATTCCTATGCATCGATAAATAATTTTAATGTTCTTTCAATACAGCTCTTCTTTATTTAGAGGTGTCATGAGGATGAAGCATTAAGTAATTAATCATTTATTAAGCCAACAGCTTTCTTCATCATTTGCTGGTTTTAAAAACAACAATACAATGTCCACTCCTATTACAGGACCCATAAACTCTAATCTATAAAGCTGAAATGGAACAGATACAATTTTTTCGTTATTATTAATTTGTTAAACTGATGTAGAAATGATCTTAAGGCTAAAAACGGTAGAAGTGGTGCATTACGACAAATCAGAATAAGCAAGATCACTATGAAACACGTTGCTGAAATGACTACTCCGAACAAGTTTGTGAATTTTTACTTTTTTTTATCAGAATCACCTCAAACAATGCACTAATGCTACTAAAACACAAGGGGTTACGGTTATATCTAGTCAGCTCAACTGTAAATTGATGAGATTTCGACGCCTGTCTAGTACTGCGTTTAAATTCCAAAACTCTAGGTACTATAGCGAAGAGCGATATTTATTCTGTTTTTATACAGAAATGTGGTACAAGGCCGATGGGGGGATTGGGGAAAGGACGGTCTTCTTCTGTCTTAACTATAACTTAGCTAGCCTCAAACACTGACCCAATCGTACGAACAATATTCCTTACACCAAAACAACACATTCATACATACCTTTCTTACTACAACCACCAAAATACCTCACTGTCTCTATGAAAATACTAATTAGTCCCCATATTTACAATTCGTTGTCTGTGGGGGGAGGGGAATAAAATAGCAATTCTAAAATCTAGCCCCGATGAGTATTTACAATATGAATATAACACTATATACAAGAAACTAAAGAAAATAATATTAGTAATAAAAAAACCCACAATCACTAAATGTGGCAGAAATATCAGTTCACAGGCCGAAATCCATGCGGGACTATAATAGTAGCACATCTCGCCTATGGAACTCCCTTCCCTATTACTGTTTCCCTGACAAATACAATCTCCAACGGTTTAAGTGTAGCGTCAATCGACATCTCCAGTTGCCTTGATCTATCCACTTCCTGACATCTTTCATTCCTATCTGCTCTCGCTCTATATCTTCCGTAACCCCCCTGCCTCGATCGACCCTCCGTCCTTCTCTTTCTCCACATCCCTTCCTTTACCACTCCTATCTGCTCTTCCTCCAACCCTTCTGTAACCCCATGCGTGATAGTGGCCACCGGCCTTGCTTGGGGTGATACGCTTAAAAAAAAAAAAAAAAAAAAAAAGTATAAAACATTCA
Organism: Acanthosepion esculentum; assembly: GCA_964036315.1. Lineage (NCBI taxonomy): Eukaryota > Metazoa > Mollusca > Cephalopoda > Sepiida > Sepiidae > Acanthosepion > Acanthosepion esculentum. The sequence continues at coordinate 67,486,057 of OZ038482.1, forward strand.
TTCATCCCAAGCACACACACTGACACGCACTCATTCAAACGCAACAACAAATACGAAAACACTTACGCGAAACGAAAGGCGCCCCGCATCCACATGCGAACTGACATCACTAACCACATAACGAGGGAGGGGATGGGGAATTAAACTTAAAGAAAAATAGGGACAGAAATAAAAGGGGCCAATGATCATACATACCCTAGCTAAGTTAACTGGAAAAAGAAACTAAAACATCAAAAATAAAAACCTAAACTAGCCTAGTTTTGGGATGGGTTGCACTGCACTAGTTCAACCCAGGCAGAGCAATATCCTGATGCCTAACCGGCATCAAAGTGCCACTCAAGGTCAGCTCCTTTCACACGACACAAACGCGCAAGATGCATCCACCTTTTGCTGAATCCTTTCCGTCCTAATCTTGACTTTAAGCTGATGCTTAAAGTACAAGATCAGTTGGGAAGAGGTGAACTTCTCGCCTCCATAGAATCCCTTCTGACGCGTCGTCCAAATCACGACTCTCATAACACCTCACAAGCAGTGGAACACATATTGTTCAGCCTTCGTCAGCGGCGGTGCCACATTGCTACAAACGGAAGAGGCCTCAAGGACAAAGAACTTTCCATGCAGCATGCGGACCATGAGGCCTTCAACAAACTTGCACAACGGCACTACCAACCTGCAATGAAAGAAGGCGTGACCCAGGGTCTCGACCTCCCCACCACTGGGTCGGCAGTTTGGAGATTTATCCAAGCCAGCTGAGAAAATTCTTTTGGCGACCCAGAGGGCCCCACGAATCACCAGCCAGGTGAGTGATACCTCATCGTTATTGAGACATTTCAACCCGGGTGCCCAAGGCCATATTGAGCGAACCTCCTGCTTCGTAAGACCGAGCTTGTCAATCAGCTCATCATGAACAGACCTCCTGACTAACACCTGATATAATGCCCTACGAGACAAAGCCTGGACGTTGGAGAGGCCATCCGACGCCCGTAAGAGGCGCTTCAGAGCAATACGACATTCGCGATAGAAGGAGCACTCGGCTCGGGGTAAACGGTGGGCCTCCTCCTCGCACGAGTGCACACTTCTCAGGAATGGGAAGTTCTTACGGGCGTCTTGCTTCCAGAAGGCGCCCACCTCATCCGGTTCGCGACACATTCGATCTAGAAAGCTGATGCGAAGCATATGTTGATGAATCTCAATGCTTGACATGCCCAGGCCGCCGTCAGAAGGATAAAGGCAACAGATTTCCCGAGTGACTCTGGCGGCCTTGCCTCCCCCCAAGAAGGAGAACAAGAGCCTCACGAACGCCAGCAAAGTGTCATACGGAAGTGGAAGCACCGAGAGTCGGTAAAGGAGAATCGGGTAGATGTGTGAAACACATACTTCCGCCCCACCTTTAGGGAAAGATTTCTCCGAGACCACAAATTAATTGCGATCTCGGCCTCCCCTCGCACTTCCGACCAATTCATTTCCAACCGGAGATCAGGACCGAACCAGACGCCGAGAATCTTGACCGGCCCATCCGTCCAGTGGAAAGGTCTGGGGAGAGAAACTCCCTTTCCCGCACCCAATCGCAAGCCAGCAGACTTATCGCGGTTGATCTTGACCCCTGTCACCATCTCATAACAACTGATTTCTTTGCTGACTTCGTCAATCTTGGATCTGCTCGGCACAAGAGCCGAAACGTCGTCAGCATAGGCAGAATACCTGGCCGATATGGTAGCACCGGGCAGGGCAATTCCGCGTAGGACCGGATTCGCCTTTAACTTGCGGAGGAAAGGTTCCAACGCAAGAACGTAAAGCAACGGCGAAATCGGACAACCTTGACGAATGGAGCGAAACAATACGAAAGGCTCTGATCGTAGCCCATTCAGCTCCACCAGCGCACCGGGAATCGCATACAGAAGACGGATCCAGGTGCGAAAGTTCGGCCCGAAACCGGCCGCCGAAAGAACAGCCTCCAGAAACCGATGGTCAACCCTATCGAAGGCCTTGGACTGATCTAAATTGATCAGCGCGGCTTCACTGTCAACTAGCTCGATGATCAGGCGTACCATATGAAGGTTGTCCTAAATAGTCCTACCCTTCACAGCACAAGTCTGTTCCGAGCCAATCAGGCTAGAAAGGACAACCTGCAAACGGTTGGACAAAATCTTTAACTCTGTGTTTAACATAGTAAAAGGGCGAAAGTTATCTAACCCATCCCCACCGTTGCGTAACAACTTGATCATGGTGAAGCGTTGGGGTATAGACCCCTGCTTCATCCAGTTGCCGAAAATCAGTGCCAGCAAGAGAACAAAAACGGGCGACTGCCTCAAATACATTTCGTACGGAAGACCATCCTGTCCCGGAGATTTGTCCAGGCCAACCTGTTTCAGCGCTTCCCAGATTTCCTACTCTGTAATGGGACCCTCGCACCTAGCCGCTTCAGCTGCCTCAAGGCAGGGAAAGTCAGCTAAATAGGTGTCAAACTGAGTAGGCCTCAGACCGGGCTCCCTAGTCCGCTTATCCGGCAATTCAGCGGCCATATTCGTTGCCTCAGAGGACATTCTTTTTAACCTAGCCCTAACTACCAGAGCCTGATCCTTCTTGATAAGCAAGGTCCTCACTATCACGGGATTTGACCGTCCGATAAACCTTCTGCTCTAAAGCCGTTTGCGCCGCTAATCTATCTAGATTGAGCCGACGACTATAATCCGCAGCAAACGTTCGAATTTTGGATTTTAAATTATACCACCAGACCTTTCCCAGAACCGCTCCCGTCAGTTCCCTCTGTATCATTAGTAGCAGCTGGTCCCGGAAATCTTGCTCACCAAATAATGATGAGTTTAATTTTCAGTAGCCAGCCATCCTAACTTTAGGCTTATCTAAGTTTACAAGGACCCGGACAAGCCTATGATCCGAATAAACTATCTCATGAAAACTTGGACACACTAAGAGCCCTACATCGACTCTCCTAACTATAGATAACTAGCCGAGCCGCCACTATTAGTCCAAGTCCAGACTACCTCCCGAGGGTGTTCATTCCGGTACTTATCGACAAGATCAAACCTGTCGATAAAGTCCCGAAATGGTTTCACGTCCGGGTTGTTAGTACCCGAATTTGGCCCTATACGATCTATAACGGGATCAAGGGCGGCATTCCAATCACCCACTAATAGTACCCGACATAATGACGTCAAAAACACCTCGATCTGCCGAAACAAAGCAGGCCGCTCAGAATGGACATTGGGCGCATAAACCCCAATGAGATGAAGAGCCTTATCCTTTATGGTAACATCCAGCACGTAAAGTCTACCCGCCGGATCCTCGAAGACAAGAACACACGCAGCCTTCAAAGACTTGCTCACCAGCCAAGAGACACCCCTCGAGCGTCCATCAAAACATGCTGAATAGAGGGAAAACCACCTAGACAGAATCCCCTCATAGTCGCGAGAAGAAAACCGGGTCTCTTGCACACAACATATATTCACCCCGAGACGCTGAAGGTCACGAGAGAGCCTCGCCCTACGAGCTTCCGACCTCAGGCCTCGGGCATTCACACTTGCTAACCAGAGAGCCATGAAGAAACCGATTAGGGTTGCTCTCCTGCATTGAACATGGCCGGAGTCTGGACACTAATGGCCTCTCCCATTGAGCCAGTACCCATCTCACTCTTGATGGTGCCATCAGGAGACAGGCTGCCAATGTCCAAGGGAAAAGTTAACTTTAAAGCTCTATATAGGGAGGGGTGAACGAAAAGTGGGAGCCTCCCTGAACAAAATTGGTTTAATTTCTTCACATTTTCATTGTCGAAAAAGGCAATAGGAGGCACCATGCCAAAGACTTGGTTTTCCTCCATTACCATAGTCCATACATGTTTGCCAGGGGCCCCAGTCCTTATTACAGTAAGGAGCCTTTTAGAATTTGGAAAATTGTTGGTGTCCTCTACATCTAAGTTTTTAATTTTGCGGAATTTGATTAAATGTTTGAAGTCTTTAAAGTTTTTGCACTGTGAAGCGAGCTTCTCTTCTTGTTCTTTAGATATGGTGCAAACTTTCTCACCTGTATTGTATTTTGGTGCTTTCTTTTTGCACACAGAGTCAATGTTATCAGTGGACGGACTTCATTGTCTTTTTTCTGATTTTTGTGGGGTACTGATGGGTGTTTGGACAGAAGGATTAGGGGTAGCGGTAGGATTATTTTGGGGCCTGGGAGACTTTTGAAGCGTAGTCATTTTAAATGGGGAAGGAGACGGTGATTTGGTCAAGGGAGGTGATGTCATGAGTTTTTGCTTGTACGATGGGGATGAAGGAACAGAAGAAGAGCCAGATGGTTTTTGCTGATGTAGGGTGTCTTTCAATTTCTGCAGTTTTTCTTTTTTTTTCAAAACTAGGTTCATATCTCAGTTGCTGTTGCCTAAGATTCCTGGCCGGAGAGTCGCCCTTTGCGCTAGTAGAGGGAGTGAAACTGTTCGTGTCTTTCCCTGTTTTGGATGTGGAACGAGGTCCCGCTGCCTGGGTCTTCCCTTTTACCCTGCCAACGACCTGCCATTCCCCCTCCTCCTTCTTCGCAACCGCACTAGCGGCGGGCAAAGGCTTTTCGGTGAATCGGAGCTGAGATTTGGACCCAACCGGGGGATTTTCCACACTGGTGCTGGTCGCTGGCATGCCCACTACAGGCGAGACAGATGGAACAGACTCGACCAAAGGGGTGTTTGGTTGGGCGGGGGCCAGAACATCAGAGGCCTTCTTCTCTGCGCAGGAAGAGGACAGGTGACCAGTCTGTCCACACTTCCAGCATGCCGGTTTTCGCCCTGTTACAATTATTGGCATCTTCTGGCCTTCTACATCCAGACAGTTGGGGATGGAGCGGAAGGCATTTTGATCGATCATCAACTCGAAGCTCCACCAAGGTCAGATCGTCTGAGGAAGCACTGAGTATCTGTCCAAACTGGCACAGATAGGCGGCCAAATGCTCCCCGACAATCTGAAGAGGAACCTTATATACTGCCACGTTGGTCCTCCGCCTGCCTTCATATTCTATGATCAGAATCAGGTCCTTCTTTATAAGTTCCCTCCTCGTTGCACTTTCACAGTCGACAGGTGTGGGCAACAGTACGTCCCACATAAAGAAGCCTTTTCCTTTGATGACACTGAGCTTTAATGCTCAGAGAAGTCAAGGCCTTAATTACAGTGTCTTTTGTTGAGCGACAAATTTTGCTTGTCCACCACAAAAACTGGCACAATTCTTTTTTCAACTTTTCTTAATTCCTCGGGATTTGACAAGAGACCATCTGCTGTCACCAGATGTGCGTAGCTCTTGGCTTTCTCCAGGAACTCCGTTATGTTGATTTTGCATTTCGCCGGGGACTTCCAGCATGAGGGCGTCTCTCCGGCCACGTCATTATTCTTTTGGGTCTGATTAGCTGAATTTTGGCCACTTTCAGCCACCATATTTTGAAACGTTTCCGGTTTCAGGAATTTGTCCACTTGCGGCCACCATAATTTTTCCTGGACTCGGTAACTTTTTTTCCTTTTGGGGACTTCATATTTTTGGAGAGATTTGTATCTTCTTCCAAATTCTGGCTCTCTTGTACCTCCATCACTGATCCATTATCTGGAATCTTGTCTGGTGGATCCTTCTTTCTTTTAGTCGCAAATAGTTTTTTACTCGCCGTTCTCTTAGCTCCAATATTTTTTAAATCACGAATTTAAAAAAAAAATTTTCTCCTTAAAAAAAAACAGAAATAAATTTTAAAAAAGAAAGAGATAAACAACTAACTACGGATAAATCACAATAAACAAGAAATTTTACAAGACAACACAAAAACAGTTAAATACGCAAGAATGGATTACTTTTTAAAAAATACGTACGCAAAAAGGACAAAATACGGTAAAAAATAAAAACAGTTAACAATTAAAAACACTTACAAATCACAAAATGCGATTACGCTAACAAAGACAAACAAATAAAGACAGAAAATAAACAATAAGAAACTTTTTACAGTAAATACGAAACTAAAAAGTTCACAATTACAATATGGCTGCCACTAGAAAATTCTAGTCAGCCCAAAGACGAACGAAACACGTAAACTAAAATCAAGAAAAATTAATGAATAGAAAAGTAAAAATGAATACGAAATGTTACAATAAACACAGAAAAGATTTAAATAAAGGAACACAGATTATTTAACAGTTAATTAACACAAAGAACAACAAAGAACAATGAAACACGTAAAATGTAAACAAAGAAAAATAAAGTCCGACGTGAGGGGAAAATTAAACAAAGAAAAATTAAAGATTGGTGGGGCGGGGGGGAGTTACTGAAAATAAAAGGAAATTAAAAGGAGAAAAAATATATATTCGAAAAATAATTATAAACGAAAATGAAAAATAAGAAATAACAAGGGGAAAAAAGAAAAAATGAGGAGGGGGGAAGGAAAGAAAAAATCAAACTTTTGGCAAAAAAGTCAGTAAATTAAACGAAAGAAAATTGAAAATTAAAAGAAACTTAACGTCAAATAAAAGTTGAAATCAAAATAGGTAATCACAAAACTTCTGGCGTTCACCAACGGTCGTATGTGGTCAGAAAAAACGAACTCTCCTCACGGATACCATAGGAAAGAGCTCATTCGAACGATTATCATAAAAGTATTTATAGAAAAGACAAAGAGAGGCAACCTTTCAGCTGTAGGAAAGTGACTGGAGCTGGATTTGGAGTTTCTACTAAACCCCAAAGTTCTCCAAATACAAAATATTGCAGTGATATTGTTATGGGTCCTTGCCTATAACTACAGAATGAACTCTTCCTAACACTATGTATACTACGCCTCTCAATAGAGAGGGACGAATCGAGCTAAGCCGATAGTAGTTCACTCGAAACCAGACTGACAGTCATACTAACACCTTCCATATCTTGTATTATTATTCCATGTAATATATCTTCGTTATTTCTACTCTTGTGTTCGTATTGTTCTTCCTTGGTCCTAACCTGGATCATAACAGATATAAAGAAAGTGATACACAAAAATAAAAGAAGTATTAAACCAAAATATAATATTTTAAATTCAGAAAAAGAAAATAATCATCAGTATTCTAAGAAATATAATTAATTATTTACACAAATATAAAAATGCTGATATATGTCCATATCCGCCAACACTCTTCACTGAACCCTTGATACGTTTCACTTTTTACAGTTAATAATTTGATAATGATAGTTGGTTCAAGTCATAATTACAGGTTTGTAATTCCTTTTTCACACTCTCGAAATGCTGAATGAATTGTATATAGAATATGTTATTGGTCGATAAAGTTTGATTTAACTAATTACATCAATAAATGAAATCTTTTCAAACCATTTTCAAACGCAGGGTGCTTAATGATGCTGCTATATGTGGTTGCGAAAAGGCAGCCTTTGAACCGTTCTTGCAATCTAAAATTTATCGCTAAAAAGGAAACAAAAAAAATGAGTTTAGCTTTAAGTCATTAAAATTGGTAATTCCAAATCAGATTGTTCTAATATACAAGAATACGATTGATGCAAATATCTTATTTGCTCTCAAAGGTGACATTTCGCGAGGCTCGCTTGATGCATAAATATCATGCGTCCTACCAAAATATGAATCATGAAACATGACTTCTCTCATTTATCTAAACAGATCTCATTGCATCGGTTTAGAAGCACTTTAGGATAGCCACTGAGTCAGACATTCTCAATAACGCTGACGATAATAATTGTTTTGTTTGAGAAACTGCGAAAAGGAAACTGATCATCGTTGCGGCAAAAACTTTTATTGAATTACAATGTGAAAAGCAGTTACATCGAATCAGATCTTATTTTTCTTTAATGAAAAGACATGTCTTTCATTTCCGCTGCAATTGATCTCAGATTACGTTACAATTTCCAAATATTTATTTCAGTTGAGAGATATTTTAAAAGTAAAACTGAGAACAGCGCAAGAATATGATCATATAAAATACAATAAGTATTTTTCTTCTAATGAATTCCTAAATCATACTATTACAAACGCGCATACACGTAGGATAACTGACCAAATGACCAAGCATAAAAATTTTTTATTGAATGGCTTCTTGACCAAACCGGAAAATTTCAACATCCATTTCTTATATATGCAAAATGCCCAGCTTTACCCAATTTGAAAAGCGTCTATAAGTTTCTCAGAAATGTTGTTAATGAAGGCCTGTTGACGTAATACAACAATATCAGATTTACTTATCATGTCATAGAGGAAATGATCTCCCACTACATTTAAAGTAGTCCGTTGTTTAATACCTTACACAAGTAAATTATGAAAAATATTTTTCATATTGACCGCGCTACTCTTAGGTCAACACTTCAGCATAGAAAATATTTTTGTCTTTCCGGTAGGAGCCGAAATAAAGAGACGTTAGTGCTTTCAACTTATCTGACGCCTTCTTTTTACGATATGTCTTAAGTATAATTCCAAACTATAATTTTGGAAAATGAAAATTTCACTGAATGGTGCTGGAAATTTCCCAGTTTTCATCTGAAATCAAAATTGTGACACTATGTGAAAAAAAGGTGTTATTTTAAACTGACGCCAGAAGGATATATATTAAGAATTCTACACAAAAATGTTCATAAGCAAAGCAGTATTCCTCAAGATAAAGTAATGGCTTTTTCTTAGGATTTAACGAGAGACATCAAACGTAATGGAAAGTGGGGTCACTTAAATCGAAATTGTTTATCTTTTACTGTAGAATTCCAAATATAATTGCATCCTGAGCTCCTTAACTATCACTCTTTTGCTATAGTATAGTCATGGATGATTCAAATTACAAGTAGGATTATTGCCGAATTACCATTGAGCTCCATTCTGTGTGAAGTGCCCAAGAAATATTAAAATTATGCAAGATAATAAATTATTTCTTCTTGATTGCCAACATTGTCTATTAACATGATTAAGAATATCTGCAACACTTTCCAGTCGATATGATGAACATAATGCTTTTGAATGGAAGTATTACCTACTCGCACAACCACTTGAGTGCAAGGATGTTGCAGATTGTGGAATATTTTTTATATTAATTCATCTGCTTTCTTACATTGCTTATAGGATCTAGACGGATATGTAAACAAATAAAATAACCGTTTATTAGGAGAAGATAGCAAAAACCTCGAGCTTTATTAATTTTTAAAAAATATATTGTAATAATTGAAATAGCTTCTTTAAACTTTTCATTCGGATTTTAATTATAGAAAATGTGAGATTTTTCGTGAAAAGTATGAACGAAAAATTACTTTTGTTTAGTTAAAACTGATTTTAAAAATTAATGCGAATATCTTTTATTTTACATATCGTAAAATTATAACAGATTTTAACAATTAAAAATAAAAACTATACAAAGCAGTACTTAACTTTATATTGAAAATGAATTTTGAATGTTAGTTTTACTTTTAAGATAGAATAGTAGTCATAAAAATACATTTAGCTATTTAAATCATGTTTAAAAATAATGTGAAAATTTCTTCAGTTTAAATAATCTTAAATGTACAATATAGTTTAAATGATATAGCTGAAATATTGCAAAAGAAAGCAGTAATTTAGTTTTAGATTGTCGATTTATGCTTTCAGAATCATCAAACTAAACCTCATCGGACTTATTTTAGAAAAGATTACAATTACAATTAGTCTTTTTATGTAAAATATGAAGAAGCAATACACAGCTAAGAGTTGAATCAGAATAATAGCCACTTATTTTAAGCGAGGTACCATGAATGAAGCCGTGTTTTATATTAGAAAAAAGTTAGCAATCGCTCGCTTGCGTATAAAGATTACAACAATTTTCGCTGATTCGACTATGAATTTGCTCAAATGTGATCATAACGCAGATTTAAAGAATGGCATTGAATGCCTTCACAAGATAACCTAGAGTATCTGTGAATACATGTTTCTCTAGTTTGCTGAATTGGCTTTAGATTTGATAAAGAGAGAACAGTAGCAAAAAGACAAGGTTCCAGAATGTTCGATGTCAGTACACTAAGACGTGACACTCATCAGAAGACAAGTTTTAAAGAACAAGCAGCAAAAACTCCACTCAACTAGCCAAGGAATTTTAAATTGTCAGGAACAGTCATGTGTTAAGATGTTGGGTCAGTAGAAGAATGCCTGAATACAGCTTGTAATCTCGACTGCTGCTGATGCTCATAAAAGAAAGTGTTTTACAAGATCCCGTAATAAAATTATTATCTTCAATATAATTCTTCCATACATGATAGGTGAGGTACTTTTGTTATGAATTACTTTCTCAGCAAACTGGTTATCAAGATTGATTGTTAAAAACATAAATATTGTAAAATACCAGGATATTTTTCGATGTGGATCGCTTCTCACATTCAGAGACTTTGGAAATACTGTCAAAGACAATTTACCATATTGCTAGACCCGCTATCTGGTTTGACCAATCACCGGATAGAAACTCAGTTGAGGACATGAGGAAATTTAGACAATCAACTATCGCAAAAGTGTTAGTGCATAAATATCGTTAAAATATTTGAACAAATATCTCTTACCAAATTGTGCAGTTTTGTTAGCAAAGTCTTTCACTTTTTTATTAACTTCAATAAATGATAATATACGCGAAATTTTCGCTGCATCTTAAATTATTATATTTTCCTTTAAAAAAAAAGAAACAGATAAAAGATTCATGGAAATATTTGCCCTGATAATGTGCAGGATATTTCACATATTTATAAATTGCAGTTGACAACCATATGTCAACAGTTTCATGAATTTTGCTGGATTTTCCATACTTCACATTATTACCCAGTTCACTAAAATTCCACGTAACATTATGTTGCAATTAAAACTTATAATTATAGAAAATGAGCACAACGTAAACAAAGGTAAAATATTGAAATGTGTCATTGCGAAATTATAAAATCAATATTAATGTGAAATGTTTGCTCCATGGTGTGAAATTAATTTTAAAAGTTCTTTATCCTTTTCCATTTTACTTTTTGAGATTTTGTGTTTCTTTATGTGAAACAACAGCCCGAATAAAAAGAAACAGAAAGTTTAACGTCCATGTAACCCTTAAGAACGTCAGAATGATCCATCTATTTTCAATCGGAAAAGGTCCAGTTGGATATCTATTAGAAAATTTACAATAGATAAGTTATGAAATTGCCTAATAAATATTTGACATTCCGTCAACACAGGGCACTCTATTTAGAAATCTATTTCGAAGTCTGAAATTAAACACACTCAATTATTTTTTGAAAATATTATTTTCAAAATCCGTAAGCAGTTGATTTCAAATGTAACCAATTATTACTGTTTTTTTTATTATTCTAAAACCCATGGAAGTCATTTGCGGTACTTCTTCTAGTAATTATAATGTTGTACTGCAATTTTCAGCAACTTGGCCTTTCTAAGCCAAGTGCACGCAAGTGAATCATGCATTTAGCAAATTTTGCTGCAAGAATGCTATCATGTACTACTACTACTACTACTACTACTACTACTACTACAATAATAATGGGATTCATATTTCATATACTAGTCATTTCAAAATACTTCTTTATTTTTCGATTATTAATTTATGATTAATCCTTTTTTAATGAAGAACAAATTTAAAAACGAAAAATATCCTGATGATTAATTAACATGTTTGCGGACTAAAGATGCTGATGTTTTTTATCAAAGGGTAAAAGAATGCAATACAAGTAAAACAAATAAACTGGCAAACAAATATTGACTGAGAGATATTTTTCAGAATCTTCAATAAAATTCCTCGAAGCTGTTTTATTTAATTTGAACGAAATTCCCTGCGTTTTAATGAAGAATTAAAAAGAATCTTAACCACTTTCGTTAAAACAGAAAAATGTGCGGATAACGAGTATAACATAACAAATATTCAGGGAAAGCAAAAGAGGCATTTTCTATTTTCTTTGTTCACGTGTTCATTAATGCACCGGGCGGAGATAGATATGATGTTAGTTTTAATATTTAGCAAGGTAGAAATATTTCGCGAAAAATTATTACAAAAGCAAGATGAAATAGCGCTTAAGGTGGAACCGTTGTGAACAGTAGTATATATGAGACTGTGAGAGGCCAGTAGATTCAAAGTTCAAAAGAGTTCGTCTCGATAAAAGCAAAATCTTTTCCAAACAAAATATCCTCTGCTTCATATGAGACTAAAGTTAAAAGCAACATTTTTTTAAAAATTCTAGATTAAAACTAATTAGGTGCAATGAAATGAAAGGAGAATGACTTGCTATGTTTCGTGTGAAAGGAAAAGGCAAAAAAGGTTAATGCCAAATAGAGCAATTTGCTTTTTGATGATCCGATGCTTGAGTGAATAAGAGTTTTGCAAAGAAACACTGAAAAATAAAATACAAATATAACTATTAGTTAGGGATGGTGGAATAAAGACAGATTTTGAAGAAAGAAATTTGGCCGTGATGTTAATGATCAACTAAAAGATGATGCATAATACATGTGCATGCATTATGCATTGGGTAAGTGCCTAAAATACTCGATTACTTTGCTGCACAAAATATCTCCGTATTGAGTTGTGTAAATCTGAGCTATTAAATTTGCAGTATCTGTCTATATTTCTGAGATGAAGTATTATGTACACTATTTACATTATTCGCACTATAGCGAACAATAGTCTGAATAGTGTAAATAGTGTACATAATACCTCATCTCAGTGAGGACAATTGTCCAAATAATGTAAATAGTGTAAATTTGCTGTTATACATGATATTGTCACAGGCATAAACATAAACACACACATTGATATATATATATATATATATATATATATATATATATATATATATATGTCGCTGTTTCGTGTGCTCGTACCAGATTACTTGTAAAAGTATTAAAATGTACGCTGAGGTGACAAAAGCAATGGGATAATAGTATGCAAAGATAATTGCAGGTGGCATCACCTTGCCTTGACATCATGGAAATGCCCAGACGTATATATGATTTACGCTCTGACTTCTTATAAACTGATGTGAACTGCTCAGGCCATGTCGACGTGAATTATCAGAATTCAAACGAGACCAGGTTGTGGGTACCAGATTGAAGAGACATTCCATTTCTGAAATTGTGAGTACATTTGATATTCAATCTACGGTGACCCTTGTATAACGAGAATAGCTGATGGAAGGCATTATCACCCACCTTCTTCAACGCAGTGTCCGATTACGCCTCTATAATGATCGTGACCGCATGTTTCTAGTTAGAACTTACAAACAACAGTGGCTCCAATCAGTAGGATGCCGCTGTTAACACCACTATATTAGACACAGTGCCTTACCTTGGCGCATGTCATCGCTAATTGGACTAGCAACGTTTGGCGAAGTGTCTCGGTTTCTGTTATTTTCGGCTGATGGTTGGGTTCGTGTTTGGTGCAGATCCCATGAGGCCATGGATTTCATTTGTCGACAACACAACGTTCCTTAATGATGTTGGATGTGCTTACGTGGTATTGGTTGTGTCTGCCTCACAGAAGTCCGTTTTATTGCTTCGCTACCATTGGACCCATTCATATATACCATGGGTAAACAAATATATTAATATACGAAGACATGAAAAGTTACATAGTGTTTGTATGGAGAAGTTATGTGTGAGTGTTGAGTGTCCGTACGTACGCGTATTGTCCTTAGCGTGTTCCCAGAATATGGGAAACGCTGTACGGTGAGAGGTCACAAATTGGTGTAAGTGGAAAAAGAACGATTTTACCTCGTCTCAGTGCGAGGTAGTGGCCCAAGGCCTGGGTCGAAAAAGAGAGATAGAGAGAAGGGTCAGCCAGTATTTATAGTCAGGGGAGAGAGACCCCTGTTGAAGGATTAAGGAAACTGAGGAGGAGCTAACTGCGACAATATAATTTCTAAGTTGCACAAAATATATATTCCGTTGCTGAATTCGAAACAGAATTGACACGTATGAAATTTGACGATTTTGTCTCAGATAAGCATATTGACAGTTGGCAGATAGATATTACTATATGATACTTAGGAAGTATAGTGTAGATGAAAAAGGGTTTATATATATATATATATATATATATATATATATATATATATATATATATATATATATATATATATATATAATTCATTTATTATTATATTAATTTAATATATATAGACATAATTAATGTGCGAAATGTGTTTATATCATATCCCCTTTAATATACCTTCTCCTGTGGAAAATGACATTTTATTTAATGGGTGCTGTTTATTTAGTATAATAACAGCTTCTAGAGTTTCGGGCCTTTTTTGCATTGGGTGTTGTAGAGTATTTTGTGTTATCTACTCGTATTTGTCTTATGTTGACAGCGATATTTTGGTCGTTCATGTCATGTTCTGCTGGTCAATGCGTGTACGGACTGCACTATGTTTCAACATGTGACAGGTCAATCTGCGAGAGAGTGTAGTGCATGTGTGCCCAATGTAAGTATATAATATTGTTTTACAATTATTACTGTTGGAGGTGCAATCTACCAAGGGATGCATGATAATTGATAGACAACTTTTTTTTATATAGAGTAGATTTATAAAGCCCAGTGTTGTTGGAAATAATTAAGTTTGAAACTTATTGTAGTAGTTTATAAATCTTAGGTGTTTGTTAGGATCACTGGGTGAATTATATTTTTAATTGCTTTTTCATCCTGCTTATAATTAGGGTGCGTTTGGTTACGATTGAATAAGTTAATGATGTGTTTATTTTTTGTTTTCGCCAGGGAGAGGTCTGTCGAAATTTTTTTCTAAATTTCGTTAAGGCTAATTTTATTTGTTCGTTGACGACGTGGTTAGGGAAATTATCGAAAATATGCCCGAAGAAGAAATTAATTTCGCTTGATAAATCATGTTTTTTATAACAGAGATTTTGTATCTTTGAGGGTATTCACTTTTGTAGTTAAGTAAACACGAGTTTCTGCAAGTCGGTTTCTGTAAAGGGAGGTAATAAAATTATGACTATTGACATCGACTAATAAGTCAAGGAAAGGGATTTTTTTTATTAACGCTGAGTTCGTAAGTAATGTGTAGGAGAGAGTGATTTTCAAATAATTATATTCATATTAGCAAACAGCTTAGAAGAAATAAAAAAAAAACTGAAAGAAACTTTCAGTTTTTTTTATTTCTTCTAAACTGTTTGCTAATATGAATATCGGTGGTGGAAAGGAAGGGGGTAGTGATTTGGGCCTAAGTTAAAGAATTTTATCTGCTCCTTAGTAATTTCATATTGATGAAGCTTCACAGGAATTTGGATGATAAATTTTGCCTTTATATAAATTGTTTAGCTTTTTTTTATTATGTTCAAAGTATGTTGTCGTATCATGTGGAGCGAGTCACATACTATAATAATATTTTAAAAGCACCTGTTTAAGCCCATCCAAGTACACGTAAACTTCAGTAGATTTACAGATTAACGTTTACTAGCAACACCTCTGCATTTATATTGATACCCATTTGAACCCTCTCTTGGAATTCAAATGGTTATTTGAATTGGGGTTGGGGACTAGTTCATCGATGTAAAAAACGATAATCGATTTTATTTTCAGGATTCCAAAGAATTATACTGAAAACATTCCTGGCAGTTGTTTTTCATAGCTTCAACTGACGGCATGTGATTTAATCCTATCAAAAATAATGTCCACTTCTTCAACTTACTGCGCTTTTTAACAATGATCCTATTTCTCAATGTTTGAAAGTTTCATTTAACCACAAAAGTTTGTATTTGGCGGTTTTATGACAATAATAGAAAATACTGCAATCGGATTATCTAGATGCTTCATCTAGTAATATTATGTGCCAATAAATGTACCCCCCCCCACCAAAAAAAAAAAATGTGCAGGGAAAACCAAAGATAAATAACCAAAGATTTTACAAACGATTTAAAAAGTTAAAATTTCATATAATTGTTAAAAAAAAAAGAAATGATTGATCTGAATATTTGTTTGGTGTTGGCTTTTTATGTTTTTATTTAAACAAATGAAAACTTTTTCTTATCCACTGGGACTGAGAATAATTCTTTCACATGAGTTAATCTTTGTATTTTCTTTACTTGTATTTCTTTGACATTGACTTCGTATTTTTAATCAAACTAGAATAATAAAAATGCTCGTTTATATTGCAGAAAACGTGGTCGAGAAAATTATTGGAACTAACAATAGACTAATATATTTCGAAGAAGGCCAACTTATTTCATTTTTAGAGACAATAATGTAACTTTCAGCTCAGATGTAGGAAAAATAAATCGGGCCTTAAAAAGTTCGTAGGACAAGACAAGCAGTAAAACTCTTCGCGTATCTTGTAGCAATTTTATGAGACAAAGTAAAAATATCGTGATGCACAGTATCTTCTTACCACTTCTTTTCCTTTTTCTCTTTTTTGTGAGTTAAAAGGAAGGAGAAAATCACGTTTTATCACAAGAATAAGGTAGTATTTCCTGTCGATCTTAAATTCTTAGATCGTTACGTCTGTATCGCTGCCAGGAAGAAACTAAAGAAGAAAATTAAGCCAAGGATAAGTAATGAGGAAAGATAGAAAAAAGTAAAAGAAGGAATATGAAAAATTATAGAAGGAAGGATAAAAATGACGGAGAAGTGAGAAAGAAAAGTGAAAATAATGTAGGAATGAAAACAGTACTAAGTAGAGATGAAGAGAAAGAGCGGATGAGGGATGAAAATAGAAAAGGCACGAACAATAGATGACGCGTAAATCTTTCCGTTAAAAATTCAAATGACTTTCAAGTAGAAACTGAATATCCTCCAGCACCCCAATGGGAATGAAAAGATTAAGGACAGAAAAAAATCGGATGAAAAGAAAATCATGAGTGTCGCTCGTGTCACAAATTGTTTGAGTATTTGGTATCGGCATCCAGTGATTTTTTGTCGCCTGAAGAGTCTAAATCTATGTGAGAATGTTGATTTTCTGGTTGCTAAATTGAATGGATCGCTTTATGAAAGAAAAACATTTGAAATTCATGGATGAAATGCATAGAAAATCAATGAGGAAACAAAATGGCTCAAAACGAAAAATACATTTCTGCATATTAATCATAGTCACTTCTTCCAGTTGCCATTCTCTGTTCAATTTAATTTGCTTGTTCCAGAGAACCTTCTATTTCATTTAAATTGTTTGTAGTGGTTTTATCGTGTTGACATGCGTGGTCAGAATGTTGTATACCAGACCATGCGGTATACATTTCCATAGCAATGGCTAAGTGGAGAGTAACTGTTTCAGAAGAACTGTTAAATCATATTTTACTCTGTATGACGTATACGAGAGCGCTAATTATTCAAAAGATTATCTTTTCTGATATAACTTCTGAAAAATCAGTCTAAATATTTTTATAAAGAAATGAAAAGTAATGAAACAAGTAGTAATTGCTATGTTTAAATTCCGGTTCATCATCATCATCTTCAGAGAGAGAGAGAGAGAGAGGGGGGATTGGGAGGGATAGAGAAGGTTGAAGTTGCGCCGAATTAATATGTTGACCTTTAACATTAACAGGAACTTTGTTCTAAATACACAATTTCCGTCAATCATTTATTAAATTATATATCACTAAAAGTAAGATGTCATTTGATGTTATGAAGTGGTGGTTCAAAAATACATATTGCTCCGGACTTTCTGCTTCCGTTTCCTTGCATTGCGTTGATGGCATTTTTTGTTTTGCTATCAGCTTATATCTACTGGCGTGTGTCATCATATCCATGCGTTGGCGGAATATACGTCTTCATGAGAGTGTGAAATGTGTTCGCACTTATGATGGGAATCATACAAACTGTTGAAGACGAAATGGAATCCCAACTCCCACTTTTAAGTCGTATCGGCTACAGCTGTAGACACGTGAATATATATTCCTTAGGTATGCACATACATAAAAAAGATATACCACATATGCATGCCACATATACGTAATAGACATTCATGATTACCTAATTATGCAAATTTAGAGAATTTCTATAGGATGCTCTGTGCAGCTTTCCGTTTCCTCTTAATCTTCTTCTCTCTGCTTTTGATATACTAAAGATTTTTCTCATCTTTTACAACTGTAACTGTTTACTTTTTTACCCCCAGGTAACACGAAGGTTCAAAAAGTTGAATTACCCTTCTTTCTTTCTCTCCTTCCAATCTTTTCTTTAACTCTTCTTTTGTTTCTCTCTCTACTTTTGTCTCTCTCTCTCTCTCTCTCTCTCTCTCTCCAGCCTACTCCCCTCTCTTTCTTCATCAGCTTGTCATAGGAAATCGCATATTGCTAAATAGTCTAAATTATAGCTCAGTGCCTCTCAGTCGATTTGATTGAATTCTGCTTACAAACTTATATTTCATAAACATTTTTCTAAAACGATATTTTACCTTTCTCGAAGAACTTCTTTAAGGTAATTATTTGTTTACCGCTGACATATATTGGCCAATTAATCAGACTCAGCGAAATGCTTTTTATCATCAATACATCAGTGTCATACAATATAATTCCTACGGTCTAAATTTTTTGTTACTACGTTTCAAGTCTATAATTTTATTGCCTTCTTCAGATGTACAGTCTGTAATGAAAGAGGATGGTCTCTTTTCAGAAACTGTATCAAATGGAAAAGATCGATAATAAGTATTCTTATCGGATTCTCAGAAACATACGATTCCAAGTATGTCGTGTAACACGTGTAATTTAATAGTTTAATACGCAGTAATGATCTCTAATTTCTTGTTAATCAAAAATTACGCACCATTTGACATCCACAATGATCAGAGTTAATGTTGTTTAGGCTAATGTATACTGTTGCCCTTAATTTTGCCCTTCAGCAGTGCTCTATTATTAAGAGGAGTGGCGTAATTCATCTTACTTCAGATATAATCTCCTACACATACCACTTTACTTCATTTTGAGTTTAACTTGTAAGGGCTGAGTAATCATTCTTTCGTGCTTTTTTCTACTTATAAATGAAGTCAACTGTCAACCACTTACAAAGGATCAACATTAATAAGGAATTTGTAAAAATTGGTTGTTGTTTTTGTTGTTGTAATGTTCACAATTTCGTTGGATCCAGTCAGTCACATTTCTTACATATCGTAATATCTACTGTAATTCTACGGTTTCTCTAGAATTCGTTCAACTATTCCTCGTAGAATGGAGACAGGCAAAAATCTGGTTAGACACATAGGAATTTATTTTGATATTGAAATAAAAGTGTTATTTGTGAGCAAGAGGAATTTAATACAACTCCAGCGGAGGTCCTATCCTTTATTTTGGAGTTTAAGTGCTTGATTGTAGAGGAGATCGGAGGAAATAATAATAAGAAAACTACAAGTAGCTAGTTTTTACTGAATGAAGAAATAAGAATCGTCGGTGGACAGACAATTATTGGTTACTTCCATTGTAAATATTATTCGAAGATAAGTTGTATGGGATCTGTTTCTCTATAGCCGCTTCGGAAATACATTTGCTGGCACAGAGAACAAAAGAGAAAGCATATCCGCCGAACATGAATGAATATTTCTAGTTTTATTCACTTGTCACTATTTCTAGCTTGACTGAATTCTTCTCTTATAACACATAGGAAAATGAGGAAGATAGAGAGAAGAAAAAAAGAGAGAGAACAGAAATAAAGGCTAAATAAAAAGAGTGAGTATGAAAAATGCTGAAAGACAAGAGGAAAATCATGAAGAAAACATGAAGCAAATAATAAGTAAAAATCGGAGTTGATAAATAACATTTTGTGGTAACGTCTAGCAAAACGCTGATATGAATAATTAAAAATCTATTAATTCACTGACTGCAGTGATAAGAGACTAAAAGACTTCGCCAAATTGAGAATGACGGTTAAATCTTGAAGAAACTTAATTTATATGAATATAACATTTTTTAAAGAAAGCTGCCACTGACCACTGATTTCATCTTATTGGTGTATCTCACAATCATTCTAAATGTCGCACTGATTATAACTATTCTATATCATATCCATTACCTTCCCTTCATTGCTACGTTACGACGGTGGGATCAGACCTTGCTGACAATCTAGTAGCCCACTTAAATTCTTAAAGTCTAGGTACCAAAGAGGAGCGATAAAAGAAAAAGTTATAGCTAGTAGAGTGCAATTAAGAAAGATTAAAGCACATGAAAAAAAATAATCAGAATAATTACTGGCACGGGGAAGCTACGTTACGATGGTGAGAAAGATCTCTAAATACATAGAAGAAACACCGGACTAGATGAGACAGCAATATTCAATGCAAGGACAAATATTAATCTTATAAATGTGTAAGATTCTAGAGAGAAAGATTGTCTAGCAAGAAACGGCGAACCAACTTTCCTACCAGCAGACCTAGCAATCGATTTAATATAATCTTTCTATTTCATGTCAGCGGCGCAAGTTGTCACTCTCCTGAAGGTTAGTAGCAGCCATACTAATGCAAGGCAAAAAGGGTTCCTCTGAGACGCGATGAAAAGAGAGCAGTTTCGTTTTGGAGGCATTACAATTACTAAACCATGCTTTAAGCCAGTAACAGATTGTGGCTCGTCTTTGAGCTCAGCTATCAATTTGACCTTATCGAACACATTAAGACAGGACTAAATAATTGTATCATCAGCATAAGCACCGAGTTGAAAACTGATGACACCAGGAACGTAGTTAATGAGAATAAAGAACAACGTGCAGGTGTTCCTGAGGGTTCCATCCAAGGATAGAACCCTGAGGAACACCCGCAAAAGATCTATATGCGAGGCCGTTCAAGACCACTTTCATTTAGAGATTTGATAAGAAAGATTCAGTGAGTTAAAAAAAAAATGTCAAGAAATACCATAACCTTTCCAGCATGCCAAACCCTGGCACATGCATTCGATATATAGACTTTTTCGGCAACAACCATTAATGTATTAGCTTTTGACATACAGAAGCGAAAGCTATTTTGCTTATCTGAAAGGCGACCTCGCGAAGTAAGATGCTTAACCAATTCAGAGTTTTTTAGAGCCTCTAGTACTTTGCCAGAAGAGGTAGAAAGCTAATATGCTGATAGAAGAATCAGACGCAAAAACATCGATATTACGCGACTTAACCAGAGCAGACTCGCTAAGGGCTACCAAAGAGTTCGGGCTCCTTACTATATATTTCAGTTTCTTTCGCGATTAATTTCGATCTTTTGAAACCTACGTAGAAACGTGTATATAACCAATTTTTATTGTTCGTCATAATTTTGTCAGAAATTATGACTAACAGTCTGATGTAAATGATTTTCAGCGACTGATTTGAATATATTGTCTATCTCTTAAATAATAATAATGCCTTGATTGGATCAGTACCAATCTTAAATGATCTGTGCAATTGTGGAACCTGATTCAGCAAGAAATCTCAAAAATCACAAAACATCGCAAACAACTTTTGACACGTTTGACCATAAACGGCACATATTTTCTTTCTCTTTTGTTAAGACTGCATCGTATTTTTATCTTTAAGTCAATAAAAATCATATGAAAATGTTGCTTATTTTCTGCCATTTCTGCTGTTAAAATCAATGAATAAAAATATGTTAATTTTTAGAAAAACTATTTGAAAATGCGAGTTCATATAAAAGTTGTCAGAGATTAATCAAACATGAACTTTTTAAGGAAGTTTGTTAAAAACTTAATGCCATCTTGTGACACGCCCAATAAACTTTATGGGCAATTCAATTTTTACACTTACATATTACGCTTACAAATTTGTCAGTATAAATTTTGATAAAAGTGTGAATATATATATATATATATATATATATATATATATATATATATATATATATATATATATACAATTATAATATGTATAATATGTATATATATACAATTATAAAATTCAACTTTTAACAAAAAACAATATTTGTTAAAAAACGGCTAAGTTAATGAAAAAGCACTCTATAGAATTTTCAAAAAGAGAAAATGTATAGCAATTTAAGACAAAATATTTAGAAAGACAACATTCCTGCTACCGTGTTTTCGTATCGTCAAGGAGTAAAATTGGATATTCCATTCCAAGACATTCTTATATACATAATTATGCTGCTGGTAAAGGGTAGAAAGAAAAATGTAAAGAGTGGGGAGAAAAAAATAACATGTTTTATATAAATACTCTTACCCCGGTTCATAGCGTGCTATTAGGAATTTCCTAGCATGCGTGTCATGATCTCCGATCTTTCGTTAAGCAGCTTATACTGTTCAGGGTAAAGCATAATTTACACATTTTATTCCCAATGTTAAATGAGAGAGATTTTTTTCAACCCATCCAATTTCACAATGGGACTTTTATTTTTCCTTTACTTTCCATATATAACTATCAACAGCCTGCTGAACACGAAACAGACTGTTGATAGTTTCGTGTTCCGACGTAATCTTCAAGACAAGGCCTGAGGATTTCGTTGAAGCATGAAAGAAACTGTTGTTGCTACTTCGTGTTGACCTACGATCTTCACTTTAATTATTCCTATTGAGTAATTAGCAAAATCATTTCAGCCAATTTTATCAAATCAATAATATATATTAGAAGATGTAAAGAGAAAATGTTAACACGCATTTTTATCTAAGCCTTATTTATGTTGATATTGCCAGGAGAAATTCAGCTTTCGGGAGTATTATGTTTAGCTTTCTGATTCATCGACAACTTGTTTTACAAATGATGTACAGCTTTAGCGTCGTCTGAGACATAAAAATAACAAGCATCTTTACTTGCACGAAAATTCAATATACTTTCAGTTATGAAAAATATCCACGAATTACAAAATTACAAACTCGTTTTTTTAAAAAAATCAGTTTAAGATACATTTTTCTCATAAAATAGAAAATTACCACAATATTTCTTAAAATGGTCACTGAAAATTTATTATAATTATAACTTAAAATCAACAATATTCCTAAGATTTCTATTAATATATCTATATTCCTGTGAGTTGAATTATTAATTTTTTGAATATGAAGTTTCGATTGCTAAGAAGCATCATAGCAGGCCAACTGTAGGACTTGGTTTCCAAAGACTTATTTATGGGTGAAAATGGTTCCATTTTTCATAAGAGGCCAAAATGTCAAGAAGTCAAAGTAATGCTCGTAAATTCATAATCTCAAAAGTTGTGATCAAATATCTGATCCGACTATTATTTCTGCAAAATATACCAACTAACGAGCGCTAGAGGTATTTATTTTGCCTGTTCAAAGATGTAGCAACAAATGGTATTATATTCCTCTTTTTTATTTAGTTTGTTGGCATCTAGTTGAATTCCATGAACGGCATGTACCGCACAACATTTTCACTATTTAATTTCTGAAAGAATGTTTTTAGGAATTACTCTTACATGCTGTCTACTAAATTCTTATCGAGGATATTTATAGAAATTTGCAAGTTATAAAGAGATTGTTGTTGCCCTCTTAAATAACTTATCCTTTCTAAATTATATTTAGTTTGTATAGAAAGACGGAGTATTATGCAATGTAAAATATATATTGCCTGGAAAGTAAATGAGTTTTCTTTTGGGCCTATTTGGCTGGCACACCCAAGTATATTGACAAATGCATATAGACACGTACAGACTTTTGCTTTTCCATCTGCATATTTTTACTTATCAAGCCCATATATGCATATGTATACATTTTCATACATGCATGCGTAGACATTAAAAATATCAGGAGAGAGAGCATTTAACAGAAAGTAACCTCAACATATGTCGCTTTATACGTCCAAGCATAAATATTTTCCTCATAAGGCACACACACGCACACACACGCACACACACGTAGGCATACACACACACACACACACGCAGGCATGCACACACACACGAGTGTATATATGAGTGTACAGGAATATAAAGAATTAATGGATTTTTATTTTTAATCCGACATTTTTATTTCTTCAAATGTTACTTTTAGTGTATTTCAGTTTTTTAAAAAGATGCCTTGTTTTTATTATTTTAAACAATGGACATTACGCCTGCTGGCCTGAAAAACTTCATAAAGAAAATGTACATTCCGACAAGGTTCCAACTTTCGTCCCACTTTGTAGGCGAAACCACCGTGTGATGTTTCTCCAAGTTATATATTATTTTCCCATATATATATATATATATATATATATATATATATATATATATATATATATATATATATATATATATATATATATATATATATATATATATATATATATATATGCGTGTGTATGTGTGTGTACATCGGAACATATATATATAAATATGCACATGAGTGTGAAGAGGCCGACACTTCGAAAAGTGTATATTATGATTTAAATTAACATATAAAGAGAGATGTACGATGGAGTTTATATCTATTTATTTAGATTGATATACATGTAGACACCGTTTTTGAAGCAATTCAAATTTAAAAGGAAAAAGAATCGGAATAACGTTTTTAAGATTGGATTTTCTTCTATGAAAACTTTCAACATAATTTTTTATACTGCTTTTGAAGAAGTTAAAAAAATTAGATAAAAAGTATTAATTAAAATATCATTTGATGTATGTTGTTACCCTCTTTTGCTGTGACCCCCACCAGTGCAAGTTAATAGTTGTTTCTTCCAAGTTTGAAGAAATGATGTCGGAAAGCTATCGCTATGGGCTTTCTTGTTCGTTTTGCACTGTAAAGGGAGAAAAATTGAATGGATGCCCATGAGATGCCACTGAAGGAAAATGGATAAAGGGAGAATATAAGCTCAGAAACTTCTCTTAAAATAGCTGCCAAAGAAAGCTTGAATTTGAAATATCGTGTTGAAAATTTGGAGTATATGTTTTCCATACGTTCGATTAGGATCATGAACATTAATTAGCTACTGTTAAATGCACACTTCTGCTCACTATAATTGACTGCCATTAGAAAGAAGAAAAAGAAGAAAATACTTCAAATAAAATAAAAAAAAAAAAAAAAAATAAGAAGATACAAATTCTTTTAAAAAAGCGATAAGAAGAAAAGGTAAATATCGATAGAAAAAGAAAGAGAAATGAAATCAACATTTTTACCTATTCTCATTTCTGTGTTTAGCTAAATAAAAAAAATTCTCCAAGAATGACACTGTTTTACTCCGAATATATAATTATCATTACAATGTAAAAGTGCGAAAATTCAAACAAAAGCCAGATCCAAATTTTCTGAACATGAGATCATTAAATAAGCTAATAAATCAAAATAAAACATGCAGTCGCTCCCTATTTCAAATATTTATACTGCCTTAAGCTAAGCTTCATAAATATGTTTAATTGCTTCAGATGTTCAGAAATGGTCCAAAATAAGAGAGAGTTGATTTTTGCATGAAGTAACTCGTCTATTGAACATCATTAATCGGTATTGACAAAGATTTTACAGAAAATGAAAAAAATAGTTCTTTTCAATGAAGTTGTTATTATTATATTTTCATTATTCCTACCAGGGAGAAAATATATGATCCGTGTGGTTTTGATTTTCTTATTTATTTACAAACTTACATACATTTAGATATGACGCATTTATTTACTAAAGAAGTGACAAATTCACAGAGGACAACAAAAGAAGATGACTATACGGAGTAGGTACATTCCAAATATTTGCTTGACTGTCTCTTGTAGGGAAATGTATTCGTAGGTGTAATTAGTTGATGAAATTATGCGTTATCTGCTTATCAATTTCTCTTTGCTATTGTGTAGATTATGCTTTAATAACATGCTTTAATTTTGTATTCAAGAGCTTCATCTACTCAAAAACTGCGTTATAAGAACAAGACTAAAATGTGAATTGGAAAATGATGCAGTCAGTAAATGCATGATGGCTAAACTTGAAATAGGAAGTAGGCGTACAATTAATAAAATCAACAAAAAATCTAACATTGGTAAAAAGTTTTTGGCAATTCCAGTTTGCATTTTAGAAAATAAAAAATGTCAACAAAAAAAACTGCATCGCCTAAGATTGATTAATAAAAGGGGAAGAGAAGTGCTACCAGAATTTGTAGTTTTTATGCTTCTACCTCGTCTACGCATCCACAATTTCTGTAAGATTGAGAGAAAGTTGTTTTCATTGATTTTAATCTTTATCTCTTTCACTCACTCACTCACTCACTCATTCTCTCTCTCTCTCTCTCTCTCTCTCTCTCTCTCTCTCTCACACACACATATATATATATGTATGTATATGTATGTATGTATATATCATAGTAGAATCAAGAGATCAAGCTCGAATGAAATGTTATCCTATAAGTTTCTCTCAGAAAACAGTTTTTTTATATGATATCAAATAGTACCAATTGTGTTATTATGATATTCGAGTGAAAAGGATTCGTTTTTCTTGGAGAATTCTCATATGTCCCTACATACACTCTCTTCCCCAGTAAAAATACATTAATGTACATGTGTCCTCTCCGTAGCTGTTTGTCTTAGAGTCACCAGATGCTAAAATTAATCGCTTTGTCAGTATGTTCTGTTTTATTTTTACACGATCCTTGACCGCCAATTGAAGAGATGAATGAATTCTTTTATAGCTTTCAATTGATCGAAGATTTCGTGTATTTAAACAAAATCCTGCCTTAAGTGCAGGCTTACTTAATTTTAGAGCATTCAAAATTAACAGAAGCCAGACAGCGAATTACACTGTTAATGCAGTTGCGTGATTATTTCTATAGTGTGTGTCTCTGTTTCCCTCTCTCAGTGTGTGTGTGTGCTTGTGTGTGTGTGTGCTTGTGTGTGTGTGTGTGTGTGTGTGTGTGTGTGTGTGTGTGTGTGTGTGTGTGTGCTAACTCTGTAGACTCCCCTGTCGAGTATAGGTCCCCAGCTACAATATGTTAGGTGATGCTGCTGTGGTTTCTATATCAGGTAGGTTTTTACGGAGTGGAGTTACTAGTCCCACATCAAATCGATATTGGATTCGGAGTTGTCTTTCTTCTAGACTGGTTACCTACCAAGGTTAGAGAGTCCAATTTGTCCTGCTATTAAGCCTTAGATGTGTAGAGAAGAGATGTATCCATAACGTTCTAAGATTATTTGTGCGAAAGAGAACACTACGGACTCGGATGCAAATTCAACTCAACTCTCCAATCTTACTTTCCATATTGATAGCCGCTACACTGTCCGCACATCCCATGTGACTATATTGAATTGCCAAAAGGTAAAGAAATATATATTAAAATTCAGTTTCAGTTTCGTTTTGGAGGTGTTAAAATTAACAATCCATTCCTTGCACCAGTTAACAACAGAAAGTAGATAGTTTTTTAAATCAGCTGCTAATTTGACCATATCGAACCGATCAGTCTTACTAATAAGACAGGAATAAATGATTGTACCATTATCATAGATAGCGAGTTGAGGATTGGTGCCACCATGAACAACGTAGGTCCAAGGAGTGTCCTGGAAGACACCTGCATTAATGCAAAAGAATCTAGAAGAGTGGCTATTAAAGACATTTTCATTTCGCGATTCGAAAGAAATTTATTAATATCAGATATAAGGTTCTTCAAAATTGGCTGTTTTAGTCCAATTGCAGAGAAAATAAGCTGAGTGTATTCATCATAATGGTAATGATAATAAATGATAATTTTTGCTAACTACGCAACTAGAAACTATGATTGAAAAGCAAAAGTGAAACATCTTTCTATAAAACTTAGAGATGTTTTATACAAGTTATCTTTGGTTTGTTGTTACCATTTCACCCAGTTGTAATTTCTAAGCTATTGGCTGAAAAGAATCAAAAACATGTAGTATTAACAGTCTCTGAATTTCTTTAATCGTATTTTATATAAAAATAAATATTTATAGTTGGTTTTCTTAGAAAGGAAAACTGTACGAACTGAAAAATTTGAGTTTAAAAAATACATAGCAAGAACTCGAACAGCTGAGCGGTTTGGCTATTTACTAATTAGTAAAATGTGGCTATACTAACCTAATGTCCTTCAAAACAGGATTATTTAAGTATGGATCACACTTTCATCGAGGATCAACTTATCTGTGCGCTCCAAAGTATATTTGAATATTTTTTTTAATTTATACATGCGTAATAAATGATAAATAGTTAATTCGTATCAACAAAAAATAATAAAAATATTCAAGTCTTTTTTTTGTAGTTGCATTGCATTTATATATTAACAAACAATTTTACAAAGCTTATGTTTAATTCTTCTGGAATATTTAACCATCCATATTAAATTATATTAACCATGGAACAATTATGGAGCCATACTTAACATAAGTTGCAATGGATGGCTTGTCTATGTGTTCGAGATGATGGCATCAGTTGTATAGGTGAGTTGAGGACGCAGGAAGGAAAAAAAGAAAGAATTATTAAATGACTGTGAGAAAGAAAGAAAAATTAAATGATTGTGAGAAAAATAAAAATTAAGTCCTTAAGACAATAAAAGAAGAGAAAGAGAGAAAATAAACTCCCCTGGTAAATGAAAGAAAATTAAATATATGTAAGAAGATATTCATATGTACTACTTTATTAGGTAACTCCAAGAGATCGCTAAAAAAAGAGCATAGCATGATGAAAAAGACGCCAAACTTGACGAAAACAAAATTTTATCGTCTAAATGTTTATGTTATTATTAAGAAAAAAGATCAAAGTATTTTTGGGGTATTTTTTTACATTTTTTAATCGTTCCTAGCACGTCCGAAATTTTCGTTAAAAATCTTGTTTTTTTTTTTTAGTCATCAAAATTTGCATATAATCAATCATGGCAACTCTTTTTTTTCCATTTTATAAAAAAAATGAAAATCTCACTTTGAAATTCTTTTAAAAATCAATTATCATTTTTTCAAAAGTTATTTTAAGAAAATCAGAAATTATAATTTTTATTTAAAATATTTTGAACCAAGCTTAACTTAGCTTCTGCGCCAAAAAGATGTAATTTGAAAATAAAACAAAGCAGGTCATGACCTTTCGCGTCACTTGACAGGCGACGAAAGACATTTTCATGACGTTTCGATAGCTTACGTGAGGATAATTCTTTCTATGGATGGAGAGAAGTGAAGTTATTTAGATTTAAATGAACAAATTATTTACCTCGTTATTTTTAAGGAAAACTTTCAGCGCTCTAATTTTTTTTTGTACTTAGCTTTCACCTTTTCGTTTACGATGCTTTATGGAAAATATATTATAAAGAAATTAAAAATAAGACTGTTAAGAGTGAGATTAAATTTCATAAGAAAGGTATCTAATTAATTTATAGGTACCTTTCTTATGAAATTTTATCAGAAGTGGACATAAAATACCATAATTTTATGTACATTTATTACATTTTACTGCGTTATTTGTATTTCCATTCATTTTATTATTAATTTTGATATTTCATTTATGGAAAAATGTCATAACTGAGATTAATATAAGGGGTATTTTGGGGTCTTTTTTTACATTTTTTAATCGTTCCTAGCACGTCCGAAATTTTCGTTAAAAACCTTGTTTTTTTTAGTCATCAAAATTGGCATATAATCAATCATGGCAACTCTTTTTTTCCATTTTATAAAAAAATGAAAATCTCACTTTGAAATTCTTTTAAAAATCAATTATCATTTTTTCAAAAGTTATTTTAAGAAAATCAGAAATTATAATGTTTATTTAAAATATTTTGAACCAAGCGTAACTTAGCTTCTGCGCCGAAAAGATGATCATAAGATCATATAAATTTCATAAGATGATACTGATACTTGTAGGTACCCTTCTCAGTTGAAATTGAAAAATCAAATAAACTTCTCCACACGTGTTTCGCAAAAGTAAAGGCCTTAGCAGTGGAGAACAATGCTTAACTCAAATAACGCTACTTAATTGTATTCTGGTTGGTCCGCCGTACTTTATAATTACAGCCCGATTATAAATACAAAATTACATTTCTTAATTACTGCGGATCTTCTGATTAGTCAAAACGATACAATTTACAACGCGCTAAAAAATAAGATCTATCGCATAAGGACACTTAGGAAAGCTGATGCGGCTTTTAACTAATTTTTTAATATTTTAACAACTAAAATGTAAAAATCTATTATAATTAAAGAAATAACAAATAATTGTATTAAAAATTCATTTTTCATCGAAAAAACTTTTTGCTTTCAGAGAATATTGTCCATATTCATAAAAAAACAACTTAAAGCAAATAAAATCATTTGAAATTAAATAATATCTTCGTTTTATTGAGTTTTGTATGTTACAATTCAGAGCTGATTTTCAAGTAGTGGGAGGGTCCAATTAAAAAAAACAACACATGATTTACATTCCTCAAAACGTTGTGCGTTTAACTATTGTAATCACTAAACCTGACGCGATCGAATTTCTAGAGTTTTCATAAAATTATTTAGGTGGGGTAATAAATATAAAAAAATATTTCTGCCATGACTTTAATAAAAAAAGACATATAATAATTTCTATGAATAGTTTCTGAAAGTTTCGTTAACATCCGACAATTATTTTTATTTTTGCAAGATTTTCCAAATTAATGCATGTCATACAAAAAAGTGCTAAAATTGTATATGTTATTTTACTAGTTCCGGTGATATAAAGAGAAACAAGGTTTTTAATCAAAATTCAGAATGTTCTACAAAGAAGGAAAAATTTTTTTAAATAATTAAAAAAAAAACTTTGGTCTTTCCTCTTCATAAAAACATAAACATTTTTTTTTCTAAAATAGCTGATAAGCGCTCTTTTTAGTCGTCTTTCAACGCAATGTAATTCTCTTTGTTAAAAATTTTTTCCAAAAATAAAATATACTTGCAGAAATTTTATTAGAGGAATATTAGGTGATTAATCCGATTTGAAACAAATGATATTTACTTTAAGTTTAACGGCAAAAATGCATTTTTAACCAAAGAGTAGTTGCGTTTTTAACCGACAGTAATTATATCAAAACAGCTGAAATTAATACAGAATTTTAAAATATTTAAAACTTAATATTTTTACTAATTAAAATGTAAGAGAAATGAAAACAATTCTTGTTAAAAAGAATTCTCAAGACAATAGTGTCTTATTTATAAAAGCAATTAAAAGCTTTTCAATTAAATAATGTCATAGTTTTATTTCACTTTTCATTTTACGTTTTAGAGCATTTGACAAAAACAAATTGATTATTTAAATTCTACATTGAGTCCTGCTAACTAATATAAATACAAAATTCCTAGAATTTTAATTTCTCGTGATTTCATAAAATTAAGTAAATGGTGGTGGTGGTGATGGTGGTGAGGGGGGGGTAACAGATGTAAAAACAATATTTTTACCAAGATTATCTAAAAAATATTTTAAAAAGTAATTTAGTTCATTTGTAGATAAGTCCTGAAAATTTCATTAAAATCTGATAATTATTTCATTTTTGCAAGAATTTTCAAAACTATGTGTTTCTTACAACAACAACAATAAAAAAGACACCCAATTCCCCATACTTATTTTTGGCGAATATGTTGACGCAAGAAAACATGATTTTGAACAAAAATTTCGAACGTACGACAAAGGATTAAAAAATATTTATGTTATTATCAAGGGGGAAAACCAAAGTATTTTTTATTATAAAATAATAAAAAGTACTTTGGTCCTTCCCCTTGAAAATAACAAATATTTTGACGATAAATACTATGCCCTTTTTTAGAAAATCTTTGGCGGTACCTAGTTTCATATATAAAAATTTATTGATTATTATATGAAACGCGTTAAATGAACAGGTGCCGGCAAGTGTGAACATATGTGTATGCCTGCATACATATCTTCTACGGTAATCATAATCAGTTAATGAGAAAAGAAGCCATAAACGACGTCTAATAATCCTTCTTATTTGTAGTTATAGCAATATTGCCAAATAAAATCGTGTTTACTTCCTTCGGTATGAATTTATTTACCGGTTGAATGAGATAAACGTTGTAATTTCAGATATGTCGAAATTAGTCAGCACTATTTGCTACAGGCAGTTAAACTCTGGACTATGCTAATGAAATAACATGATCAGTGCCGTGTGAGAGAAACGGAACAATTGTCTTCAAATTAAAACCTGCCTCTTCTGTTTCACCGTTTCCTGTCTGACCGTGTTGGACGTTTTATTCTGTCCGTCTGGGAATTTTTTAAACTTTTGACTGCCTTTATTTAGCTAAGTTTTGATTTATTTTTACCGTTTTTTTACGTTATTTTTTACTGTTTGATAAATTTTTGATTTTCCTTTTTTAATTCTTAACCCTCCCCATTTTTATTTTTACATCATTTTGCTATTATTCTTTTATTATTTAACCTTTTGATTTTCTCTTACGTTTTATTTTTGCTTTTTTAAATTTATCTTCTTCCCGTGCCCACTTCCCAGGTTTATCTGTTTATTTTTTCGTTTTTTTACGTTTCTGGTCCGACCTCTTTTTTCCTTTGTTTATTACGTGTTACTTAATTTCTGTGTTTTTCTTATAATATCCGTAAACTTCTGTGTTTTATTCGTTAATTTCGTGTGTATAATATTTGTTTGTAAATTTTGTGTTTATTTTGTAATTTCTGTCCATTTTTTTTCTTTCCTCGTTTACCGTTTTGTTTTTGGGTTGACCGTTTTTTATCGGCAGCCATATTGTAAATTGTCACATTTATCATTTCGTATTTTATTTTGTATAGCGTTTTTCTTACTTTTCTGTTTATAACTTTTCGTTTTATTGTGTAATTTGTTGCTTTTTTGTCTGTCGTCCTTTTAATCATCTTTACTTTCTTTGTTTTTGTGACTTTTTTAAATTTGTTGTTTCGCCTTTTGGCGAACCTTGTTCACTTGTTCTCGTCTGTTGTACGTCCATTCGTTTAGCATTTTTTTGTCTGTTTAAATTTGTTTCGCCTTTAGGCGAAACTTGTTTCTTTTTTCGTCTTTTTAACTTTCTGTACATCCTTCTGTTTTTCTTTTTTTTTAACGTGAACCTTCTTTTTGTTGCTCCATAACGTTTTCCTACCAGCCCTCCCCTTCACATTCCTCCTTTAACAATGGAAAAAAACAAAACAAGAAAAGTGCCGTCCTTTCTAATTAAAAAAAGAAACCCGCCGGATAAAAATGACACACAGGAATACCATTTCTTAACAAGTATTCCATAAAACGAGGAAATTGTTAATACCCTTCAAAAAGCTGCCGAGGCCAAAAAGAGCCAAAACGCAGAAAGTATGGAAGCCGAGAATGTCCAAAGTAAAGACAAGCAAAATGCAGAGGCCCGGGAATCGCCCTCTTGTTGGATTTCCCCACCGAGTTGCGTAATCAATGTTGCGGAGTTCTTGGAGCGAGCCAAGAGTTACAATCACCTTGTCGTAGAAGGTGGACTCTTGGAAGACGCCCAAGAATTAAGAAAAATTGATAAAAGAATAGTGCCAGTCTTTCTCGTGGACAAGCGTTCGCACAACATTTGTCGCTTGACAAAGACACAGTGATAAAATCACTGGAGTCCTTGGGGTTTAAGCCCCTCAGACTCGTCAAAGAAGCCGGCTATTTCATGTGGGATGTATTGGTACCCACGCCAGAAAACTGTGTCGCTGCATAGAACTGAGACTCGATAACAAAAGATGTAATTTTGCGCACAGAATATGAAGGCCGAAGAAGGACCATTTTACAATATACGAGGTCCCTCCTCAGATTATCGGGGGAACACCTGGCTGCGTTCCTTTCGCAGTATGGCGAGATTCTGGGTGCTTCCTGCAATAACCTGAAAGGGGGGGGGTGGAGTTTCGAAATTTTGTTGGACCGAAATGCCTTCCTCTCCATCCCCAACTGTCTGGAAGTAGGGCGCTTGAGGCTGCCGATAATCGTGACCGGCTGCAAACCGGTATGTTGGAAATGCGGAGAGTCTGGTCACCTCTCCTCTTCCTGCCCAGAGAAGAAGGCCTCTGGAAGTCAAGCGCCAGCAGACCAAAATCCCCCTCTGATCGCGTCTTTACCTACTGCCTCGTCTGTAATGGGTATGTCAGCTTCTGGGACCGGTACGGATAAACATCCGGTTGGCACAACATCAAAGGCCATATTCCCCAAAGAGCCTTCGCCCGCTGCTAGTCGGGGAGAAGGGGGGAGGAATGGCTGGTTGCTGGTAAAGCCAGTGGTAAGCGCCAGACAGCGGGTCTTCAGTCCAATGAAGCCCCAAGGGCGAAAGACACACACAGCCCCACTCCCACAGGCAACGTTAAAGGCGATGCCCCGGCCTCAAGACATCTTAAGGATCTACAGAAGAAATATGACCCGGGTTTCGAAAAAACGGAGAAAATTAAGGAATTAAAGAAAAAATTTAGACCAAAAGAAACAGACCCTGCCAAAATCCCCTACTCCGTCAACGTCTCCCAGGAAACAACCTTCACATAAATCAAATCCACTCACAAGTATTCCCAGCCCTTTACCGACCAAGATCTGGCTACACCCCTCTGCATACTCCCAGTCCTTTCCCTGTTAAAAACTATTATCCTATGCCTCTCCCAGTCCCTCCCCAGTTAAACAAAAATCAACATGCACTCCTCGTCACACGCCTAGTCCTTCCCCTGTTAAAGATTCTCAAATGCCCCTTCCTCCTTCTAAAAGAGATAGAAGCCCCATTCAGGAGACTAAAGATAAAAGGAAGAAAAAACAGAAGCCTATATATAACACGGGGGAGGATGTGTGCCGGATCTGGAATGTTCAAACCGAACGTGCGAATGATTACACGGCAATCGCATTAAAGATTTGAAATACCTTCTTTCGATAAGAAGGTATGCGGATTTAAATGTTGAATGGCCGCAAAACTTCCCAAATGGGCAGAGAGTTCTTACCGTAATAAGAACTGGGGCAGGAGCTAAGCAAGCATGGGCTCTGCTCGATGAGGCTCTCACATCGCTCAAAATGTCACCTCCTTAGAGCAACCATTGAAAATAAAGAACTCAATCACTTAAAACAATTTTGTGCAGGGAGGGTCCCAGTTTTAGTTCACCCCTCCCTCTATAGAGCGCTTAAACTGACATTTCCCTGGGATGTCGGCGGGGTCTCTCAAGACGGCACCATCAAGACTGGGAGAAGCTGTCAGCATCCTTACCCCGACCATGTTCAAAACAGTGTCACAACCCTAATTCGGTCTGATAATGGCACTCTGGTTAGCAAGTCTGAATGTCCGGGGCCTGAGGTCGGAGTCTCGAAGGGCGAAGCTCGATCGCGATCTTCAGCGCCTCGGAGTGGATGTATGGTGTGTACAGGAGACCCGTTTTTTATCTCCCGACTATGAGGACATTCTGTCTAAGCGGTTCGTCCTCTATTCAGCATGTTTTGATGGACGCTTGAGGGGTGTTTCCTGGCTAGTGAGCAAGTCTCTGGATGCGGTGTGTGCTCTTGTCTTCGCGGATCCGTCGGGCAGGCTTTGCGTGCTGGATGTTACCATAAAGGATAAAGCTCTTCGTCTCATTGGGGTTTATGCGCCCAATGACCATACGCAGCGGTCTGGTTTGTTTCGGCAGATCGAGCCGTTTTTGACGACTTCTCGTTCGGTAGTTCTAGCGGATGATTGGAATGCCGTCCTTGATCCCGATATAGATCGTATAGGGCAAAAACCGGGTACTAACAATCCAAATGTGTAATCGTTTCGGGACTTTATCGACGGGTTTGATCTTGTCGATAAGTATCAAAATGAGCACCCCCGGGAGGTAGTATGGCAGCTCGGATACGGTGGTTAGCGCAAGCTACATCGATAGTTAAGAGAGTCGAAGTAGGGCTCTTAGAATGTCCAAGTTTCCATTTTATAGTTAACTCGGATCATAGGCTTGTCCGGGTTCGGGTAAACTTAGATAAGCCTAGGGTTAAGATGGCTGGTTACTGGAAATTGAACTCATCATTATTTATTGAGCAAGATTTCCGAGACCAGCTTTTACTAATGCTACAGCGGGAATTGTCGGGGGCTGTGGTTGGGAATAAGTGGTGGGACTCTTTGAAATCAAAACGTAGGTCTTTTGCTGCTGATTTTAGTCGACGAATCAATCTAGCAGGGCTAGAAGCGCAACAGTCTCTTGAGGACAAAGTAGATCGGGCGATTAAATCCCGTGATAGTGGGGACATAGCCGTAGCTAAAGCGGAGCTGGCCTCCTTGCTTATCAAGAAGGATCAAGCTCTAGTAGTTAGGGCTAGGGTAAAAAGAATGTCTTGCGAGGCTACGAACATGGCCGCTTTATTGCGTTCAGAGGAAGCTCGTAGGGCATCTAGTCGGCATATCGCGAGCATCGCATTGCCAAACAAGCGGATTGTGACTACAGATGCGGGCATTTGTGAGGCTTCTCGTGACTACTTTCAGGAGCTTTTTACCAGGGGGCCCCGTCTGAGCACTGCTCAGTTCGATGCCTATTTAGCCGACTTTTACCGCCTTGAGGCGGCTGAACCGGCTGGGTGCGAGGGTCCCATAACAGTCTGACATCTGGGATGCGCTGAAGCAGGTTGTCCTGGAAAAGACTCCGGGATTAGATGGTCTTCCCTATGAAATGTACTTGAGCTAGTCGCCCGTCTTTGTCCCCTTGCTGGCACTGATTTTCAACAACTGGATGAAGCAGGGGTCTATTCATCAACGCTTCACCAGGGGTGTGATCAAGTTGCTTCGCAAGAAGAAAGACTGTGGGGATGGGTTAGATAATTATCGGCCTTTGACAATGTTGAAGATTTTAGCCAAGGTCTTAGCTGGCCGTTTGTAGGTTGTCCTCTCTAGTCTGATTGGTCCCGAGCAGATTTGTGCTGTGAAGGGCAGGACTATTCAGGACAAGCTTCATTTGGTACGCTTGATCATCGAGAAAGTCGACAGTGATGCCGCGCTGATCAATTTAGATCAGTCCAAGGCTTTCGATAGGGTTGACCATCGGTTTCTGGAGGCTGTCCTTCAGGTCGCCGGTTTCGGGCCGGACTTTCGCACTTGGATCCGACTGCTGTATGCGTCCCTCGGTGCGCTGGTAGAAGTGAATGGGATAAGATCGAAACCTTTCATTTTGTCTCGCTCCATTCGTCAAGGTTGTCCGCTGTCTCCATTGCTGTACGTTCTTGCGTTGGAACCTTTCCTGCGTAAGTTGAAGACGAATCCGATCCTTCGCGGAATTTCCTTACCTGGTGCTACCACCTCAGCCAGGTACTCGGCCTATGCTGATGACGTTTCGGTTCTGGTGTCGAGTAAGGCCGAAATTAACGAAGTCAGCAAAGAACTCAAGGGATATGTAATGGTGACAGGTGCCAAGATCAACCGTGATAAGTCTGTTGGCTTGCGGTTGGGTTCGTGGAGGGTATTTTCTCTCCCCGGATCTTTCCTCTGGACGGACGGGCCGGTCTAGATACTCGGCGTCTGGTTCGGTCCCGACATCCTGTTGGAAATGAAATGGTCGGAGGTGCGAGAGAAGGCCGAGCTTGCAGTACGTCTGTGGACTCGGAGGAATCTTTCCTTGAAGGGAAGGGCGGAAGTATGTGCTTCGCACATCTACCCGATTTTCCTTTTCCGACTCTCCGTGCTTCCACTCCCGTCTAACATTTCATTGGCGTTTGTAAGACTCTTGTTCTCCTCCTTTGGGGGGGGGCAAGGCCGCCATGGTTAGTCGCGAGATCTGTTACCTACATCCCTCTGGGGGGTGCCTTGCGTTGAGACTCGTCGACATACACTTCGCATTACCTATCTAGACCTGATGTGTATGCAACTGGATGAGAACGGCGAATTCTGGAAGGAAGACGCCCATAAACATTTTCCATCCTTGCGAAATGTGCGCTCGTGTGAGGAGGAGGCCGGCCGTACTCATCGAGGCGAGAGCTCTTTCTATCGTGAATGTCGGATTGCCCTCAAGCGACTCTTACGGGCGAAGGATGGCCTCTCCGACGTCCAGCCGTTGTATTGTAAGACATTATAGTTAGGGGGAACGTTCAAGATAATCTTATAGGCGAGCGGTCTGATGTAGCGGGAGGATCGCTGCATATGGCCTTGGGTGCCCGGGTTGAAATGTCCCACTAACCCTGAGGCATCACTCACCTGGCTGGTGATTCGTGGGGGGTGGGGCCTCTAGGTTGCCAAAAGACTTCGCGCAGCGGGTTTGGCTAAGACGCCAAACTGCGTTCGCTGCAGTGGGGAGGTGGAGACCCTAGGTCACGCCTTCTTTCATTGTAGTGTCGTATCTCCGTTGTGCAAGTTTGTTGAAGACATCATGGTTCGCATGCTGCGCGGGAAGTTTTTTGTCCTCGAGGCCAGTTCCGTATGTAGCAATATAGTACCGCCGTTGACTAAGGCTGAGCACTATGTATTCCTTTGCTTACTGGGGGTTATGCGAGTCGTGATATGGACGATGTTTTAGAAGGAATTTCATGAGGACGAGAAGTTTACCTCTTCCCAACTGATCATGTTCTTTAAGCATCAGCTTAAAGTCAAGATCAGGGCAGAAAAGAAGCGACTCCATCCATTGGAATTTGGCGAAAGGTGGGTGAATCTTGTGCGTCTCTGCAGAGTGAAAGATGCTGACTTGGAGTGGCATTTTGACGCCGGTTTGGCATTAAGAATTTTGGGATTGCTGGGTTGAACATTGGCAACACCTCCCGTGTATAGGTTAGTTTAGGTCGGTTGTGTTTTAGTTGTCCTTTTCCTTTTTTTTTTTTTCATGTTAACTTAGCTAGGGTGTGTATGCTCATTGGCCCCTTTTATTT
Organism: Acanthosepion esculentum; assembly: GCA_964036315.1. Lineage (NCBI taxonomy): Eukaryota > Metazoa > Mollusca > Cephalopoda > Sepiida > Sepiidae > Acanthosepion > Acanthosepion esculentum. Next base: position 67,524,609 of record OZ038482.1, read on the forward strand.
CTGGTCATATTTTTTTCTTTTGTTTAATTCCCCATCCCTCCCATCGTTAGGTGGTTAGTGATATCAGATCTCTGGTGGGTGCGGAGCGCCTTTCGTGTCTTTCGTATTTGTTGTTGTATTTGAATGAGTGTGTGTTTGTAAAGAGTGCATGGATTGTACGAATGCTTTATATTTTTTTTAAGTCCCGCATTGATTTCGTCCAGTTAACTGATGTTTCTGCCATAGTTGGGGCTGTGGTTTTTTTTACTACTAACAAGTTTTTTTCTTTAGTTTTTTGTATATATTTGTACTCATTCTAAATATTCATTGGGGTTTTTAGATTTTTTTAAAAGTGTTATTTTATTCCCCTCCCCCCACAGACAATAAATTGTATATATGGGGACTAGTTAGGACTTCATAGAGTCCCCGAGGCATTATGGTGGATGTAGTAAGAATGGTATGTAATGCATGTGTTGTTTTGGTGAAAGGAATATTGTTTGTATGTTTGGGTCAGTGGTTGCGGCTAGCTAAGTTTAAAGTTAAGACAGAAGATGACCATCTTTTTGCTCCTTTCCTCTTTTCGGCCTTGTGCCACATTTGTACATTGTACAATAAATAATTCACCGTTTCGTGTCTGACCGTGTTAGACCTTCATTTGTCTCTCGCTGAATCGATTGAACTTTTTGACTGCCTTTATTTAGCTAAGTTTTGATTTATTTTTACGTTCCTTTTGACTGTTTTCGTAATTTTTTGATCTTTTCCTTTTCAATTTCTCACCCTCCCCATTTCTATTTTTACTTCATTTTGCTATTATTCTTTTATTATTTAACCTTTTGATTTTCTCTTACGTTTTCTTTTTTGAATTTATTTTCTCCCCGTACCCACTTCCCAGAGATTATCAGTTTATTTTTCGTTTTTACATTTTCTGTCCGATTTTATTTTCCTATGTTTATTACGTGTTACTTTGTTCTGTGTTCTTTCTTTTAAATAACCGTTAAATTTCTGTGTTTTATCTGTTAATTTCGTTTGTAATATTTGTTTGTAAATCTTGTGTTTAGTTTGTATATTCTGTATTTTTTCCTTGTTTATCGTTTTGTTTTAGGGTTGACGGTTTTATCGGCAGCCATATTGTAAATTGTTACATTTCGTTTCGTATTTTATTTGTATAGCGTTTTCTTTTCCGTTTATAAGTGTTCATTTTATTGTGTAATTTGTTGATTTCTTGTCTGTCGTCCTTTTAATTTTTGTACTTGTTTCAAGTTTGTAGTTTCGCTTTTTGTATAATCGATATTGCGGAGTTCTTGGAGCGACCCAAGAGTTACGCACACCTTGTCGTGGAAGGTGGGCTCTTGGAGGACCCCCGAGAATTGAAAAAAATCGAGAAAAGAATAGTGTTAGTCTTCGTCGTCGATAAGCGTACACGCAAGATTTGTCGTTCGACGAAAGACACAGTGGTAAAAACACTGGAGTCCCAGGGGTTTAAGCCACTAAGAATCGTTAAGGGTTCGGGCTTTTTCATGTGGGACGTATTGCTACCCACACCAGAAGATTCCCTGAAAATGACAAGTCGAGAGATCATCACGAAAGATATTATTCTGAGAACAGAATACGAAGGCAGGCGAAGGACCCTTTTAGCCATATGCGAGGTTCCTCCTCAAGTTATCGGGGAACACGTAGCGGCTTTCTTGTCGCAGTATGGTGAAATATTAGGTGCTTCCTGTTTCCGGGGGGAGTTTTGACATCATGTTAGATCGAAAAGCCATCCTCTCCATCCCCAACTGTCTGGATGTTGGGAGCCTGAAGCTGCCGGTCATCGTGACTGGCCGCAAACCGGTGTGTTGGAAGTGTGGGGAGACTGGTCACCTCTCCTCTTCCTATCCAGAGAAGAAGGCCTCTGGAGGTCAGGCCCCAGTCGACCAAATTCCCCCTCTGACCGCATCTTTGAATACCGCCTCGCCTGTAATGGGCAAGCCAGCTGCTGGGACCGGTTGGGTCAAATTCGAAGCCCCCATTCCCTGAAGAGCTTTTGCCCACTGCAAGTGCAGTCGTGGAGAAGGGAGAGGGAGAATGGCTGGTTGCTGGCAAGGGCAGAGGTAAGCGCTGGACAGCGGGTTCTAAGTCTCCTGAAGCCCCCGGGACGAAAGACACGGACAGTCCCACTCCCATTGTAAACAGTAAGGGCGATGCCTCGGCCTCGGAAACCACACTTCGAGAACTACAAAAGATATATACCCGGGTTTCGGGAAGACTGAAAAAATTAAAAAATTAAAAGAAAAGTTAGACTCACAAAAGACCACTAAATCTAAAAAGGCCACACCTGCTACCTTCTCTGCCCCACAGACCTCCCCTATGAAAAAAGCGACTCCCTCCATATCCTCACAAAAGCAGTCATCTCAGCCATCATCTCCTCTCAAGACATCTACTATCCAAAAGGTCACTCTTTCAACTTCCTCCCATTCCTCAACCCCTCTCAGTAGAGATCCCAGCCCTTTTAAACAAAATTTTACACCTCGGCCCTCTCCCCTTAAACCACCCCTTAACACTCTTGAAATGCCCCCTCCAGTGATTAAGAGACAAAGAAGTCCCAATCAGGACACAAATGAAAAAAGAAAAAAACTCCCTAAACACATCTACAATAGTGGATAAGACATCTGCCGTATTACCCCTACGCAAGCTGAGGAGGCAAAAGATTACGGAAACAGAATCAAAGATCTTAAGTATCTTCTTTCCATTAAACAATATGCTGATAAAGACTTTGAGAATCCCAAAAACTTTTTTAAGGCCCAACGGGTTTTGACGGTTATTCGAACTGGCACGGGAGCGCTTCAAGTTTGGGCGATGCTGGATGAGGCAATAGCCTCTTTCAAAATGACGCCTCCCATAGCAATTGTACAGAATGATAAATTAAAGAAGCTGAAACAATTTTGTGCTGGGAGGGTCCCTGTTTTTGTTCACCCCTCCCTCTATAGAGCACTAAAATTGACTTTCCCTTGGGATATTGGCGGTCTCTCCCAAGACGGTACCATCAAGACAGAGATGTGCCATGGGTCGATGGGAGAGGCTGTCGGTATCCTTACCCCGACCATGTTTAATCCAGAAGAGCAACCCTAATCGGTCTGAGAATGTCTCTCTGGTTAGCTAGTTTGAATGTCCGAGGCCTGAGGTCCGAGTCGCGCAGGGTGAGGCTCTATTGAAACCTTCAACGTCTCGGGGTGGATATATGTTGTGTGCAAGAGACCCGTTTTTCTTCTCACGATCATGACAGCATTCTGTCTAAGGGGTTTTCCCTTTATTCAGCATGTTTTGATGGACGCTCGAGGGGTGTCTCTTGGCTGGTGAGCAAGTCTTTGAAGGCTGCGTGTGCTCTTGTCTTCGCAGATCCGATGGGCAGACTTTGCGTGCTGGATGTTACCATAAAGGATAAGGCTCTACGTTTCATTGGGATTTATGCGCCCAATAAGTATTCTGAGCGGCCTGCTTTGTTTCGGCAGATCGAGCCGTTCTTGGCGTCATCTCGTCTGGTAGTTTTAGCGGGAGATTGGAATGCCGTCCTTGACCCCGATATAGATCTATAGGGCCAAAACTGGGTACTAACAACCCGAACATGAAACCATTTCGGGACTTTATCGACAGGTTTGATCTTGTCGATAAATACCGAAATAAACACCCTCGGGAGTTAGTGTGGACTTGGACTAATAGTGGTGGCTCGGGTACTCAGGTGGATTCTACCTACTTGGATCGAGTCTTAGTCAGGAGAGTCGATGTAGAGCTCTTAGGGTGTCCAAGTTTCCATTATATAGTTTATTCGGATCATAGGCTAGTCCGGGTCCCGGTAAACTTAGATAAGCCTAAGCTTATAGCTGGTTACTGGAAATTGAACTGCTCATTATTTGGGGAGCAAGATTTCCGGGACCAGCTGCTACTAATGATACAGAGGGAACTGACGGGGGCTGTGGTGGGAAATTCCTGGTGGGATAAACTTAAATCTAAAATTAGAACGTTTGCTGCTGATTATAGTCGTCGTTTCAATCTAGATAGATTAGCGGCGCAAACGGCTTGTGAGCAAAAAGTTGATCGGGCGATTAATTCCCGTGATAGTGGGGACATAGCTTTAGCTAAGGCAGAGTTGGCCTCCTTGCTTATCAAGAAGGATCAAGCTCTGGTAGTTAGGGCTAGTTTAAAAAGAATGTCTCCTGAGGCAACGAATATAGCCGCTGAATTGCGCGCAGAGGAGGTTCGGAGTGCATCTCGGCGACATATCGCATGCGTCGCACTGACGAGGGCATATGTGAGGCTTTTCGTGAGTACTTTCAGGAATTTTTCACCGGGGAGCCCGGTCTGAGCCCTGCTCAGTTCGACGCCTATTTAGCTGACTTTCCCTGCCTTCAGGCAGTTGAAGCCGCTAGGTGCGAGGATCCTATTACAGAGTCGGAAATCTGGGATGCGCTGAAACAGGTTGGCCTGGACAAATCTCCGGGATTAGATGGTCTTCCGTACGAATTGTACTTGAGGCAGTCGCCCGTTTTTGTTCCCTTGCTGGCACTGATTTTCGGCAACTGGATGAAGTAGGGGGTCGATACCCCAGGGGCGTAATCAAGTTGTTACGTAAGGATAAAGACGGTGGGGATGGGTTAGGTAACTTTCGCCTTTAACTATGTTAAACACAGAGTTAAAGATTAAGGCTGTCCTCTCTAGTCTGATTGGCTCCGAGCAGACTTGTGCTGTGAAGGGCAGGACTATTCAGGACAACCTTCATATGGCACGCTTGATCATCGAGCAAGTCGACAGTGAAGCCGTGCTGATCAATTTAGATCAGTCCAAGGCCTTTGATAGGGTTAACCATCGCTTTCTGGAGGCTGTTCTTTCGGCGTTCGGTTTCGGGCCGTACTTTCGCACCTGGATCCGACTTCTGTATGCGACCCGCGGTGCGCTGGTGGAGGTGAATGGCGTACGATCGGAGCCTTTCGTATTGTCTCGCTCCATTCGTCAAGGTTGTCCGCTTTCGCCTTTGCTTTACGTTCTTTCGTTGGAACCTTTCCTTCGCAAGTTAAAGACGAATCCGGTCCTACACGGAATTTCCCTGCCTGGTGCTACCAACGCACCCAGGTATTCCGCCTATGCTGATGACGTTTCGGTTCTGGTGTCGAGCAGGGCCGAGATTAACGAAGTCAGCAAAGAAATCAGTGGTTATGAGATGGTGACAAGGGCCAAGATCAACCGCGATAAATCTATTGGCTTGCGGTTGGGTGCGTGGAAGGAAGTTTCTCTTCCCGGACCTTTTAATTTGTGGTCTCGGAGGAAACTTTCCTTAAAGGAGAGGACGGAAGTATGTGGTTCACACATCTACCCGATTCTCCTTTACCGACTCTCTTTGCTTCCACTTCCATATAACACTTTACTGGCGTTAGTGAGGTTCTTGTTCTCCTTCTTGTGGGGAGGCAAGGCCTCCAGAGTCTCTCGGGAGATCTGTTGCCTTCATCTCGCTGAAGGCGGTCTAGGTATGCCTAGCATTGAGATTCGTTAATATATGCTGCGCATCGGGTTCCTGGATCGAATGTGTCGCGAACCCGATGAGGTGGGCGCCTTCTGGAAGGAAGACGCCCGTAAGAACTTCCCATCCCTGAGAAGTGTGCACTCGTCTGAGGAGGAGGCTCACCGTTTACCCACAGTCAAGTGCTCCTTCTACCGTGAATGTCGTCGTGCCCTGAAGCTCCTTTTACGTACGTTGGATGGTCTCTCCAACGCCCAGGCGTTATCTCGTAAAGCATTATATCGGGTATTAGTTAGGGGGGCCGTTCGTGATAATTGATTGACGAGCTCGGTCTTACGAAGCAGGAGGCTCGCTCGATATGCGTGGCCACCGATATAGAAGGCCTACTCGATAGTGACGTGACGTCACAAATGTAGTCCATGCAGGGAAACAGACAGTAATCATAATGTAACGAAAAATTGTAAGAAAAAATTGATTTTAGAAACCTTTTTAAAAATAAATTTATAAAAGAAAGAAACAGAATTGGATTTTATACAGAACTTTATTTCATATTAATTTAAAAAAAATAACCGATAAGAAAAAAAATGTTGTTGCTGAATGTTTTATTAAAGTAGAGAAATTAAACATCATGTAACATTTCATTAAATTTTAAAGACTGAAATTCGTTCATTATTTTATTTGTTTCCAATTTGAAAACATTTATAAAAGCATAATCAGTATTGTTTTAATTTGCATGTTTTTATCTTAATTTTAATAATTATTCTGTAAAGTTACAATATCGTAAGTATTAAATTATTATTATTCTTACACTACAGCAACAACTCAATTATGAATTAGGAAACAAACAAAGAAAGAGACGAGCAAATTACAAGTAAATTATAAATAAGATACAAATAAACTAAATACAAGAAAGTAAATAAATTTGATACAAAAAAGAGATTTAAAATTCAAATATTACTTATAGAAAAGTAGGTTACAGACAATTTTAAGACTGAAATTCGTTCATGATTTTAATTGTTTCACATTTGAAAATTTTTCATAAATTATAATCAGCGTTGTTTTAATTTGCATGTTTTTATTTCAATTTTAATAATTATTCTGTAAAGTTACAATTTTTTGTAATCATTAAGAGATTATTACTCAAATACAGTAACAACTGAATTATGAATTAGGGAACAAACAATAATTAAATAAACAAATCATAATTAAATGATGAATGAATAAAATAATTATGATGAATAATTAAACAAACATAAATAAGAAACAAATAAATACAAACAAGCAAATAAATTAGAGATACAAACAATAAATAAATTTAAAAATCAAATAATACTTTCAGAAAAATAGGTTACTGGTACAAAACTTAGCTTAATGTTTGAAGTTTTCTTTTTTTGTTTAACTTGTTACTTGCAATATTATTATTTTCCTTAGAACAAAAATTATTTAAAAGAGCATTTGTAGAGCTCCAGACAAACATTTTTTGTATTTTTTCTATATTGTGACCCTCATCACAAGTGTCAACATCAAAAAGAAGCTCATCATCTGCCAAAACATTCAATGTTATATGCATGGCTAATTTTCTTTGATTTACTGAATGAAGAAAAGAATGATTTTTTATCAGTTTATTAATGACTACATAATTATAGAGAACAAAATTTATAGTTTTATCATTAGGATATAAGAGAGAACCTCTATTAATCCCATGAATATAGCTGCTTATTTCAGGTATTTCTTCCACATTATCTTTTACACTTCCAGATATTAAATCTCTGCAACTATTGCATTTACTTTTCTTAAAAACTGCATAACAGCAATAACCTGCTAAGTATAGTATTACAGATAGAACTTCTCTACAATTATTAACATCATCCTCTTTAACATCAATTCTATATTTATATATATCTAACTTTTCCTCCTCTGTCACTTCATCCCAGTTTGGTTCTTGTAAACTCTTTAAATCAATTTTAATGCATTGCTGATTAAATGGTAAGTCTAATTTTAAAACTGATTGCATTCTAATTTTTTTTCACACTCAAATACTTGCCGTATCGAGATATTATACTGATCCTCACTAAGTTGCCGGTACTGACCAAACCTTGCTTCAAGGTGATCAGTTTGAAATTTGCCTGGTAATATGTACAGCATTTTCAGTTCTTCTATGCAATACTTGGTCAGTTCTAGGTTGTATGATGCAAAGCAGTGAAGGTTTCCTTTGTTAATTTTCCATTTCTTCCAGAAATGCTATTCCAAGATTCTAACCAGTCACAGAATACAGAGAGAAATCTAAAATTTTCTTCATCCATTCTAAGTGGATTGCAGTATTTATTTCTAAGCCGACAACCTTTATATGGCGTTTTAACATTCATTATTGTCCACCAAATATAAAATATGTTTATATATTCTGCAACTTCTGCAAAATTAGGCAAATATTTCTGTTTTCCTAAGGTCAATAATCCTTGAATAGTATATTCATTAAAAATTTGCAGAACTAAATTAACATTTTGCCTTTCAAGATTAGTAGGAGAAAGTGCCTTTGAGGTCAATTTATAACAATATTTCAAAATTGACTGAGATTCTAAGGCATGAAGTTTCTGTAAGGTAGAAAATGGGGCACTTTGTATACTATCTAATTCATGATTTCCATCATGACAAAATTTGGGGAACAGTATGGATTTATTTGCATCTTTTTGACCAAGCCAATTGTTTCTAATGCATTTTAATATATGGACTGAGTCAAAAAGGAAGAAAAGTGGTCGAGACTTTATAACTGGGTGTGAATATACAATGGAAAGCTTTGGAGGACTGCAAAAGAAATATATAGCTTTTTTATTTATAGCATTATTATCTGTTATGATTGATAATACTAGAAAGCCTATCTCCTCTAAACCAATTATTATATGTTTAACTATGTCAAATAACTTCTCAGCTTTAAGACATTTAGTTGGCATAACATGCACAACATCTTTATATTGTGAGAATACACTGCTAAGCATGAAAGCAAAAGCACTTGTTGCAGCTTCACTGCTGTTGTCAGATAAGTCAACAATATTACCACCCTTATAATCTAAATAAGGTTTTAGATGCATTTCATCAACAAGTAAAGATACTGTGATGTCCTTCTGCACTAAGAGCTTAAATTTATTTTTAATATACATAATAAAATTGTTATGTTGCTCAATCAAAGGATTCATATATGCTGATAACGTTAGTCTTTTGATGGTTGAATAGCTAGGTAAAATTATATTTTTGCTGTCTCTTAACAATCTGTACCCTTTATGGGAGCAGTTATATAATAATGAAGAAAATATCATCATTTCTGTTGAATAATCAAGCTTATTTTGTGTCATTAAATTTAACTGCTCATATATAAATTTGATTGCATTAAAATGTTTGTTTGATTCTTCTTGCACTAATAGTAGAAATGACATTATTAATTTTAATATAAAAATCATATTTTGAGGTTCAGTTTGCTGTTGTTGTGTGTCCAAGTTTTCTATCAGAATTTCAAGAGTATTTTGATCAGTTACATGTTTAGGAATCTTATAGTCCCCTATTGAATGCATTTCCACATCTCTACAAAACACATGTACTGCAAAATCAGATTCAATTACAAGAGACTGATTTTTGGATATGGGGATTTGATGATGCTGAATATAATAAGTGTCTCTTGCTGCCTAACAAAACTCCAGTAATTTCTATCAAGGAAATTTAATTTCCCTTCTAGATCATTAATATTATGGAATTTCTTCTGCATTTTATATGCTAAGTCATCATTAATACTTTGATGTAAAGCACTTTTAAGAGCAGAATTCTCTAGTCGAATTCTCCGGGAATCTGGTGACTCTCTAGAAGTATTCAATGAAGATAAATATGAGGGACAGTTTGGGAAAATTCTAGGGTAGCACCATCACGAAGATATATATTTTTAGTTTAACTGCAATTGTGACACCTGTTTTTTCGTCAAAAGCTGACGATTCTCTCCTTATGTCCTCCGGTCGAAAATGTAGTTCACATACATAAAAAGATTTTAAAAACCAAATCTATTTTAAATTCTTGTGAAAATCTAAGAAAATCAATCAGCAAAAATCTACAGTAATATGAAGCATTAACAATTTTAGGAAAAGTGGAGAGAATTAAAAAAAGATTATTAGTGACGAAGCTAACAGAATTTTTAACGTTTATTCATTTTTTAATTTTTAAAATGATAAATAAAAAAACATTCTTATGAATAAAACATTTCTAAAATGTTGTTAAATTATTAGAATTATAATAATTCTAAAAAATAATTCAATTATTTTTATGCCTATAAATAAAAAGATTCCTTTATGAATTTATATCGAAAATGTCTTTAAAGTTTATTTTTATAAAAATTAGATTTCAGCTTTTAAAAACTTTCGCAACTTTGTTTTTAATGTTTTGTGAATTATAAAGATATGATAATTATTTTAATCCTCAAAGTTTCAATTGAGTTTAATAACTTTTCAAAACAAAACTTTGTTTTAAAATGTGTTGTAAATTACAGACATGAAATTAATTAAATTCAATTAAAGTTTCATTTAGTCACGAATAAAACAATTCTAAAAAATCGTTAAACTTATTAGAATCATTTTTTATGTATATAAAATATTCCTTTAGGAATTCATGAATGAATTTATGTCGAAAATTTCTTTAAAGTTTATTTCTTAAAAAAATGAGGTTTTAGATTTTAAAAGCAACACGTACGAGAATGAATATCTAAACTTTCTCGCTAGATTTATGTCTTATTAACTTTAAGTTATGAATTACAAAGACATGGTATTAATTTTCATTAAAGTTTCAATAAAATTTACTCATTTTTTAATACAAAAAATACTCACTCTGCTGAATTTAGTAGGTGAAAAATGATCTCTTCTGATTGTACGAATCCAAACATCAGATAATTCTTTATCTTTAGGGAAAGAAAATATATGTACTTTAAGGCCGTTTTTATAATTCCCTTTTCAATTTGGTACAACGCATCTATAAGGCATTGTTTTTGTTTTAAATTAATTAATATTTAAAAGAGAGTATTAATAAATAATTTAAAAATGCCGCCCTAAAAAATCTGATACACAAAACAAACGACACGCTTCTTGAAAGTCGGACTCAATGTGATGACGTCACATTTCTCCGTAACCCAATGAAGTAGGCCTTCTATATCGGTGGCCACGCTTGGGCGCCCGGGTTGAAATGTCTCAATAACAATGAAGCATCACTCACCTGGCTGGTGATGCGTGGGGCCCTCTTAGTCGCCAAGAGACTTTGCACAGCGGGCTTGGAGAAATATCCAAACTGCCGCCGCTGTAGTGGGGAGGTCGAGACCATTGGTCACGCCTTTTCTCATTGCAGGGTGGTAGCGCCGTTGTGCAGGTATGTTGAAGGCCTCACAGTTCGCATGCTGTCTGGAAAGTTCTTTGTCCTTGCGGCCACTTCTGTTTGTAGCAATGTGGCTCCGCCGTTGACGAGGGCTGAACACTATGTGTTCTTATGCTTGCTAGGTGTTATGAGAGTCGTGATTTGGACGACACGTCAGAAGGGATTCTATGAAGGTGAGAAGTTCACCTCTTCCCAACTGATCTTATACTTTAAGCATCAGCTTAAGATTAAGATTAGGACAGAAAGGCGGCGACTCTCTTCATCAGAATTGTTATTAGTTCATTCTGTAAATACACATTTGGGGCTAGTTTTTAAATTTTTAAACTTGTTGTTTTATTCCCCTCCCCCCACAGACGACATATTCTACATATGGGGACTAGTTAGTATTTTCATGGAGACATCGCGGTATTATGGTGGATGTAGTGAGAAAGGTAAGTAAGAATGTGTTGTTTTGGTGCAAGAAATATTGTTAGTATTACTGGGTCAGCGTTCATGGTTAGCTAAGTTTAGAAGTTAAGACAGAAGACCGACCTCTTTCGCCTTCCCCATTTCGGCCTTGTGGCACATTTCTGTGACATTACAGAAATAGATATCTTGATAGAAAACCTGCCAACTCTTCAGCATCAGCGCTTTTTACGCATACTGACAGACCCCATTACAAAAGAACATGTGTTAAATTAATAATTCCATATATTTTTCAATATTTTCTTTTGTCGGTTTGGTGATATTTCACAATGGAACAGATTTTTTTTGTTTGCGTTCGATAAGTACCTGGATTAAGGGATTAGTTTGAATTGTAAATTCTCACAGAATTTTCTTTATGAGATTATCTGCGATATATTCTGGTTTAGTTTCTATGATAACATCAAATTCGTTTGCACAATTCCCAGTCTTGTTCATTTTAGTAGTCACTACCTACTAACTATAACATTTCAGTTTCAAAGTGAGAATAGTACCAATTAAAATGGAATAAAAGCTTAATAAAAAAAAACTGGACTGGATCGACAATAATTCATGCAAATGGAGTACATTTAGTTTGTGGGAAAGGAACCAGACTTGTGTGGATTCTTTGAGTCTTGAACTATCGGTGAAGTTATGAAATTCACTCCCTGCACCCATTCCAGGTTAAACTTGTTACTCTTAGCTTGGTTAGTGAATTATAGCACTCGAGGCAAGGCTTTATTTTCGATCCATTGCGAGATTCGCATTCCCATTTTTTATTTTTTACATTTTTTTTTATCTTGTCAAGATTAATTCTTTTTATTTCCCTCCCCACTATTTCTTCTCTCAGTGAGTTTTTCACTTGTGCCGGGTGAAAAATTTATTTCCTTCAGAAAACAGTGACAACTTTTTTCTATATATATGTTTAAGGCGAGTCACAACAAAGAATTGTGAACATTCTTTTCTTTTAATTGTTCTTATATTATCTATCCAGTCCAAATTAAAAAAAAATGTTTTTATTTTATTTTGATTAATACTATTTTCATTTTGATTGACACTGTTCCCATTTTGAAAGTGAAATCGTTTAGTTTACCCATGCACGACGGTATATTTGAATAACTCACCAGTGCAATGGAAATTACTCTTGTACAGCAAAATATGACAAACAAGAACCAACACGTGTTGCTGCATTCACTTGATATGATTTCATTTTCATTTGTTTTTCTTTTAAGCTGCATTTGTATGCAATAAATAAAACACATTTACTTTTTACTTATTTTGTTTATTTCATAATGTTATTATTCTAGAAATAAGTTTTTCTTGGAAGTATTTTGCAAGTATTAATCAATTCCCTGATGAACTTGCAAGTAATTCTGTTCAAATACCCGTTAGCCTGTAAGGTTGATGTAAGTACGGGAATATCAACCAATATATGAATATAGCAATATTCGAAAACATTAATTTAATGGTTCCCTTTTTCCCTATAGAGTCGGATGTAACTGTTTCCAAGCCAAAGAGACAATTAATTTTGCATTTACTTTTCTTTTTATTTCAAATAATTATCAAACTTTGTCTTAATTTTCGTTGTTGATCATTGCTCGTACACAATATTTTTAAGGAATCCTTAATTTCTTACCAGAAATTTAGATGTATGTTCTTACCACAACAGCAGATATTCTATTTTTCATCAAAAACATACTTAATTATTATACGCTATTATTAACTTTTTATAAAATATTTGTTATTAAGCAGTGAAAATTTTATGGATGATTGTAATTGTTGTTGGTTGTAATTCTTCGAATTAGAATACTGTAACATGAATTGATAACTATGGAGTTAGTGGCTGAAATCTTTACCGAGCACTTCTCTCTCACAAAATAATTATAGCTAAAAAGTTTAAGTTGAACATCAATTAAGACGAATTCAAAATATACTAGAAAACAAAACCATTATAATTAATACGGGTAAAAGACAGTAGCTAGATTAATATTTACTAATCAAGAATTGATAAAAAAAATATGCACGAACTTTTAATTTGGTAAACTCTTCTTCTTTAATTTTTGAAACACTTGTCACTACCAATGAATAGAAATTAAAAAATATTGCACTGAAGGAATAGGTTGAAGTTACCATTTTCATGTCACAGCGTACTAAATAACAGAAGACTACGATTTTAACACGTTCGTAAAAACCTATTTGGTATAATCGTTGTTTAATGAATATGGTGTAATAATTAAAATCTATTCTTAAATCTAGGTTTACTTCTTAGCTATTGACTTCTTAGCTGGTTTATTTTAACAGAAAATCATTATTAGCTAGCCATTTCCCAAAATGAATTGTGCATAATATACAAAGGAGTGCTGAACAGTTGTCGGCCTGGCCCACTTCCCGAAATCTGATCAAATAACTCCACATCAGATTTTGTTTTGGATTCTTGATCTTTTCAACACAACCTCGTATAGTCTCTGCCTATTTCTATCTTAAATTATATCATTATTTGGAAGAATCACTTTCGCCGGCAGAGGAAATGCTTTAATGTCAGCATTGAGAAGTTGTCGTTGTAAAATATGAAAAAAACAAAACAAATAATCTCTCCTTTTGATTATATTTTGACAGTTTTAGATTAAATTAATATCCCAATGAATAAAAACAGATTTTATTATGCAAGTTAATATTTTCATAAGATTGTTATTAACCAACAGATTTTGTTAAAACTTTCAAGGTGTATTTATATGATAATATACTAAGTAAATTTCAGCTAATAAAATATGTATATAGTATAAGAAAAATTATAAGAATGCATTAAATTATGAAAAAAAATCACAGTAATCTATTTGGTAGTGTAAGATTTTATTATGTAAAGTAAGGGTGCTTTATTATTTTTAATATATATATATATATATATATATATATATATATATATATATATATATATATATATATATATATAAAAACAAAACCCTTACTGATATTTATTTTTTTAAATTTTAATTAATTTTTTTATATAGAGTGATGAGAAACGTATCTCCACAAAAGAGAAACAACATATAGCTACTGATTGATGTGAACACCCCAAGAGTGGAAACTGAAAAAGTTGAACAGATATCAGAGAACAATAACAAAAAAAGAAAAAATTCAGAAAAAAATGACTCAAGGCTATGAGGATTTCCTCAGTAGGCCTAATATAAATAAATAAATACACTATGGGAGCCGTTAATAAAGAAAGAAAGACAAATGGCAGCAAGTCTTCAAACACAGAATCAGCAGCAGCAGCAAACGAAAACCTGACAACAGCAGTGCAGCATTAATCAGCAGGTAAGTTAGATTTAAGGCTCCAAGTTCACTACAGCAAATTGTCCTACGGCATAATGGTTTAGTAGATCAATGCGCGTTAGTTCATGAATTTGGTGACATAATAGTTGTGAATTCAATCCCTAAGTCGGGCCGTGTGTCCTTGGCCTCAGTGGAAACGGAACTAGACAATATCCCTAGACCTCCGTAGATTAACTAAAGAGTTCAGTTCAGAATTCCCTGTAGGTTACTAAGATCAATATATACTCGATAAGGCCAGAGTACACAATAGCCGAAACGGAGTGAGAATAACAAAAATGGCGAAAATAGCCTCTAGTACTTTGCCAAAAAATGGTAGAAGGCTAATAGTTAAAAGTATCAGAGGGTTTGCCAGAATTCTTAAAGACTGGAACTAAAGCCAGGAGCACGTTACTTAAGGACTATTGCAAATCTAACATGTATGGATCCAGTTTAGATAGCAGAAACAGAGTTATATGCATATTGCACACTAGAGACTCAGTTCTAAGTGAAAAGTCCGACAAAGATTCCTCAGGTGAGTCAAGAGTAGAATTGTAAGAGAATTTACGAGTAGAAGATGATAACACTTCAAATTGAGTAAAGAGGGAAGACTTACTCTTATTTAGGGTACTATTACAAAACTGCAAGCACATGAACCAAAATTGTTAGAGGCTCGTGAAAGAGTTTAAGATGACAGAATGGGATACCGTAGCACCCCGTTCTGTCATCTTAAACTCTTTCAGGAGCAGATACAAAGTTGTTGTGATCGGGATAGCCGGAAGAAAGTGATTTCTGCGGCTGAACAGGCAGGTGTGAAACAAGAAGATTATTGTTTACCCTGTGATTTCCAAGAAGGTACAAAAGTGGCTTTCTATAAAGAAATACATAAATAGGCCTTTCTATACAGAAATAAGTTTTTCTATAGAGAAATACATACATAGGTCTTTCTGTAATACACAGATACACTAAATACACAAGTAAGTCTTTTATACATAAATACATAAATAGGTATTTCTTTATAGAATGACTGTTGTATACATAAATAGAAATGCATAAACAGCCTCTTTTATAAAAGAAATGGACAGATTAATAAATTTCTCTGTAAATAATACAAATATAAAATTAGAAGCTTAAAACGCTTAATCATCAAAGGATTAGCACAATTACCATCAAAATTTCAGATTGCCTTTGTACAAACCACAAAGTAAAGTGTAAAGTCTTTTGCTTTAAAATCAGACAATTTCCTATTCAGACCATGTTGTGACAATAAGATTTGAGACTTGATTCGTTCTTCGAGTATTTAGGACCCACAATCCAGTGTACATATTTTGCTTTGTTAAAACTTATTTTTATAATAGAAAATATTATACGATCCTTAAAAAACTGTGTTCCTCGTGCTTTAGTTTTTATGTATAAATCTATTTTAGTCTTGTCGCATTCAACAGTAGGTTAAAAAAATCAACGCAAAATCCCCAACCGCCGTTGTAATGAACATCATAATAATTAGCTACAAATCTTCTTCAAGTGACTGCTGCTCGGTTCCACTCAGTCCAACATTAAATCTTCATTTCTACCATCTCTCTAATATTTTGTCCCTCCCAGAAGTTCCGCAATAATGTAGTTATGGCCACGCCCAATTCTAGACCTTTGCTACATTCGAATCAGCACGTCTGCTCACAACATTTAGAATGTCCGAGGCAATAGACCCTAGAGGAGAAGCAGACTATTAGAATTTTGTCGATCGATTGTGAATGCCAAACTGTCCTTCATCAGGTGATATTGATTCAAGAATCGGCATCGCAGCAAAAGGTCGTGTGGGCTTGAATATCATGAATAATGCGTAGTTTTTTGAGTGGGCCTCCGAGTCCACACCCTGGTTAGTTTTCGCCAGAGCAGATCGGAACTTCTGATTGGAAACTTCTGTTTCATAGAAAGAAAAACTAAACAAACTCGACTAGAATCCTTTTCAGCTCATGTTGGGAACATATGGAAGTCCATAGGCATCAAATTTTCACCCAAATTTACATAAAGAATTAACTAATTCTTACATAAAGAACCGACAGATGAACGCTCAACTGAGTACGGAGAAAGACATTCATAAAAGAATAGAGACAGAGACAGCAATCTACTTCCAATGGCTAATAATTCACTTTCAGGTTTTTTGTGAAATATTTAAAAAAATTAAAATATGTATATTTACTTTGGTGTATTTCTACTATGATAGTTATTCAGTGAGATCTAATTATCACTGTGGGTGTGTGCGTATATCTGTGTGTGTGTGTGTGTGTCTGTGTGTGTGTATGTCTGTGTGTGTGTATGTCTGTGTGTGTATGTCTGTGTGTGTCTGTATGTCTGTGTGTGTGTATGTCTGCGTGTGTGTGTGTATGTCTGTCTGTGTATGTCTGTCTGTGTGTGTGTATGTCTGTGTGTGTGTGTATGTCTGTGTGTGTGTGTATGTCTGTGTGTGTGTATGTCTGTGTGTGTATGTCTGTGGGTGTGTGTATGTCTGTGTGTGTATGTGTGTGTGTGTATGTCTGTGTGTGTATGTCTGTGTGTGTATGTCTGTGTGTGTATGTCTGTGTGTGTGTGTATATCTGTGTGTGTGTATGTCTGTGTGTGTATGTCTGTGTGTGTATGCCTGTGTGTGCTTATGCCTGTGTGTGTGTCTGTGTGTGTGTATGTCTGTGTGTGTGTATGTGTGTATGTCTGAGTGTGTATGTCTCTGTGTGTGTATGTCTGTTTGTGTGTATGTCTGTGTGTGTCTATGTCTGTGAGTGTGTCTATGTCTGTGAGTGTATGTCTGTGTGTATGTATGTGTGTGTGTATATCTGTGTGCGTGTGTATGTCTGTGTGTGTGTATGTCTGTGTGTGTGTTTATGTCTGTGTGTGTATATGTCTGCGTGTGTGTATGTCTGTGTGTGTGTATGTCTGTGTGTGTATGTCTGTGTATGTGTATGTATGTGTGTGTGTATGTCTGTGTGTTTGTGTATGCCTGTGTGTGTGTCTGTGTGTGTATGTCTGTGTGTGTGTATGTCTGTGCGTGTGCATGTCTGTAGGTGTGTGTGTATATCTGTGTGTGTATGTCTGTGTGTGTATGACTGTGTGTGTGTGTATGTCTGCGTGTATGTCTGTGTGTGTATGTCTGTGTGTGTATGTCTGTGTGTGTGTTTATGTCTGTGTGTGTATGTCTGTGTATGTGTATGTCTGTGTGTGTGTATGTCTGTGTGTGTGTGTATGTCTGTGTGTGTATGTCTGTGTGTGTGTGTATGTCTGTGGGTGTGTGTGTATGTCTGTGTGTGTGTATGTCTGTGTGTGTATGTCTGTGTGTGTGTATGTCTGTGTGTGTATGTCTCTGTGTGTATGTCTGTGTGTGTGTATATCTGTGTGTGTGTGTATGTCTGTGTGTGTATGTCTGTGTGTGTATGTCTGTGTGTGCTTATGCCTGTGTGTGTGTCTGTGTGTGTATGTCTGTGTGTGTATGTCTCTGTGTGTGTATGTCTGTGTGTGTGTCTGTGTGTGTGTATGTCTGTGTGTGTGTATGTCTGTGTGTGTGTATGTATGTCTGTGTGTGTATGTATGTCTGTGTGTGTGTATGTCTGTGTGTGTGTATGTCTGTGTGTGTGTCTGTGTATGTCTGTGTGTGTGTATGTCTGTGTGTGTGTGTATGTCTGTGTGTGTATGTCTGTGTGTGTGTGTGTATGTCTGTGTGTGTGTATGTCTGTGTGTGTGTGTATGTCTGTGTGTGTGTATGTCTGTGTGTGTGTCTGTCTGTGTGTGTGTCTGTGTGTGTATGACAGAAAGAGAAAAAGTAAGGTGCGTTCATATTTTTACAAACTATCGAGTAAACATTTGTTTTGAATATATGTGCATAAATGTTTGAATTTTGATTCTGATGCAAATTCTTTTTCTGAAATACTCGTAAATTTAGAACAGTAATATTGCCGATTAAAAATTAGAATTGATTAACATGTTGAAAATTGATTTTCAATTGAAAATTCATTTTCCAGTTTGAAATTGATTTTCCAGTTTGAAAGACACATTAGTATCTCAAGAGTACGAGTCATTATTTACTGGCACCAATTATAGATACTTTGGCTTCTCAAGAATTGTTTTATTTATTTATAAATATCAAGAGATATATTATTCTTTTAGTTATATACGAAATGAAAATAATAGCCGTTGAGCTCGTGGAAAAGAGACAGAAACAGCTTGTTATTCGATTCAACATAATTAATCCAGCGCGCAAACACACACACACACACACATATATATATATATACATATATATATATATATATATATATATATATATATATATATATATATATATATATATATATATATATATATATATATATATATATATTATATATATGTGTGTGTGCATGCGTGCGCGCGGTCATGTGTTGAAGGAAAGTGAGAATGAAGTTTTCTGGTAGAAAAGTTCCTCCGACCTACACCCTGTTGGGTGAATTTCATTGCTTTTACCCAAAAGGCCAAACATGACGCATCGTTCGATTACCCCACTGTCTCCGAAAGTCTCTTTATATCTAAACGTGCGAAAAAAAAGCCGAATAAATTATGTGGATATATAAAACTGGTATTGATTTATTAATTTGCGAGAAAGCCTGCTCTGTGTAAACTGGCCGTCAACGTCAGTGTCTGGCTTTTATTTGACGGCGAATGGATTTAAACATTCTCTGGTTTGCTGTTATCAGATGGCAAGCGTCTGCCATCATTAATTTATGCATCGACCAGAAAAGTAGGCCATGTTCATAAAAACCAGCGACTTTGATATTTCATCCTTCCTTTCAATTTCGTATTATTTATACTTTAATATCTTATTTATTTTGCTTAGAATAACATATGACCACAATAAGCCAATCATAATTCAGATATTTATAACGCTGCTTTCGCGAAACATGTATATTTTCTAAAAGTGTATGAAAATCTTATAACTAATTTGATTCGTCAAATACTTTGTTAGATCAGCTGCCACACTATATTGAACTGAATTTTTATATAGAGCCTTGTAATAATCAATCTCGAAATAGAAAAATAGCAATAATGTTTTTGACAATTTGTTCCTGTTTTTATTGGAGAAAATCGACCGAAGTATGAATGTCAAGGTATCCATTAACGGTGACATGCTTACCAGACCGGCCACTGCTTTTGCCCACTTTCAAAACATACATGACATCTTAACTCAGATTCTTAAAATACAAAATGGGTCTGAGCAAAATGTCCAAAGTAGCTTTTTCGTGTCGTCAAAATACTTAATCGCATTTTCTCGTCCACTGATGATTCGAACCGTTGTTGCCTATGATCTGAATACATACTTTTCTGACGCATTCGCTTCTCGCAAGAATAAGGATTTCGTGGAGATGTTTCGGTTCATCCTTTTAAGAAAAAAACTTATTCCTCAGTGAATTTAAGACAAAAATCTCAATATCAATTTCAATATAACAAATAAAATTTTAAAAATATGTTTAAAAAAAAACTGTAAGAAGGAAAAATGATTTTTCCCCATAACAGGGTTAGGGTTTGTTTTTTTAAATTCCAATTTTAATTTTCTATTACTGTAATAAATATAACTCTCTTTCATTTCATTTACTTACTTTGGAGCTGCTTATAATTTTCACAAAGAGGCATGTGTTTGCATGCAATATAAAAAGTCAAAGAGACATGGTATCAAACAAGAACAATATTATCGTCTTGCAGTTGATTCACAAAAACTGTACTAAATTCCTATTGTCTAGTGTGCACACAAATATATATATATATATATATATATATATATATATATATACAGAGAGAGAGAGAGAGAGCGCGCGAATTGCTGATACCCACTAAAGAGTGGACGGGCAGATCCGCCTACGAAACTCTGGCGTCGTGATGCTAAAGATAAAATCAATTAGCTAAGTGCCAAACTTTTACTTATATATATATATATATATATATATATATATATATATATATATATATATATATATATATATATATATATAATTTAACAAAATTTTGTAGTACATTCTTTACAATACTAAATATATGTTACACTGTGTCTCTGAAATCCTTCCTGAATTCAACACTGTTTATTCGTGCTTTATTTGATGATACAGTTTGGCAATGAATCAGTTATATTCAGGAGAATGATGTAGTAGTTGCAATCATATGTCAGGAATGGTTTGTGATAAAGGGAATTTTAAAATCAAGAACTGAAAACAACTTTTTAAACTATGAATTGTTTAAACCTGAACAGATTGTGTAATGTTATGAGAAATTTGCTCGTTTGAATAACATAGTGGAAGCGAAAATGATTAGCTCCTTTAAATAAGTTATTAGAAGAGAAAAACGCTTTCTAGAAGAGGATGTCGTCACGCTGTTTTGCTGCATGACAAAGATCCGGTCCTGTAGTTGTATTAAGTATAATTAAGTCCGAAAAAAGCGGGGAAGATAAATTTGTAACTGAATAATAATACTATGAATTAATATGAATTAAAATTTTGTAAAAAATGCTGAAAGTTTTTGCATCTATTATATATATATATATATATATATATATATATATATATATGTTTGTGTGTGTGTGTATATGTGTGTGTGTATGTGCGGGGTATGTGTTTATGTATGTAGATGTATATATGTGTGTATGCATATCTTCATATGTGTCGGTGCGTGCAAGTGTGTGTGTATATTATATACCTTATATACAT